>JAMKCH010042326.1:0-33189 GCA_023653785.1 Ophioderma brevispina
ACTTTGACCCCAATTCTGACCTTTGATCTGTCTCAGGGGTCAAAATATGCAATTTAATTGGCAAAATTATCTTCTACTAAAATATGCTGATATCACAATAAACTTTTTCAGAGGACCCACTGCAACCCACATGACTTAATATAGGGTGTTCAGGGATAAGGGGTTAAAGGCCATTAAAGCGGTCATTCCAGTCGGAAAGCCCAGATATGTTATTTAATTTGCAAAAGATCTGCTACAGGATTTTGCCGATATCAACTGAACTGGACCCAAGCTTCATATAGGGTGTTCAGGGATAAGGAGTCAAAGGTCATTAAGGGTGTCACTTCCGGTCAAAAACCAAAAATATTTGAAACATCATTTTTTTATCTAAAATGTAATATAGCAGAGTGACAATAGCCTTAAGGGATGCATGCAATGTAGGATTATGCAAGTATTTTATTTGGGGTCAAAGGTCATTTACAGGCATTACGTGTTTTTAAGCCTAAATAATTTAAGACAACGCATTATGCATGGCATCATCAGAGGCTAAGGCCGCACCATAAAGATGTGCTCACATCTGTATAATCCAATAGGCAATTATGGCATCGCTTAAATCCACTTTAACAGGATAATAACTGAAAGATTATAGGTTCGGCCCCTCTTCGTAAAAAATTCGGTATTCTGGAGGGTCACAGTAAATCTGCTGTTAATGTTATTAAGCATATTATTTGAACACTTAAGAGTGGTAATATAATTGATGATTGTGTTAGAAAAGCTTTCATGGTTTCCTTTAACCTGAAAGATTGTTTCCTATCCAAACCTCTATAAAAAGTACACATGATTTCATTTGCCAGTTATGTGTTTCACTTTGTATAGATAAGACTTCACACATCACAGCTAAAATGAGAAAGGAGGGGGTTTTGAAAGACCTTCACATATGAAATGAAACAAGTCGTTTACCAGAACATGGAGGAGCAATTCAAGGAGCAATTCCACAGCAAACAGTAGCTGCTGTGACATCTAGTATCTCAAGACAGACATGCTTCACTCAAAACTGATTTAACACAAGCAATGGAAGGATCGCAAACAAGCATGGAGAGAAAGTTAGATCAGAATTCTCGAACTATAGGGGAAAAAGCATAGAGCAAAAGTTGTGCAATCGACACTGCAAGTTTAACAGAAAGGAATAATAGTTTCCAGAGGATTTAGCAGAAACAGAGTAGACGTTTTTACAGAAAACAGACGACGACAAAACCAAGGCAAGCCACTGAGAGAGAATGCTTCTCTAGAAATTAAATTTAACAAAAGCACGTTCAAGGAGAATTCAAAGCAGACTACACAAAGTATCCAAGACACTCTCAAAAGTAACTTAGAAATGGAGACTGAAACAAGCCATAGACAACACAACCAAAAATATTGTACATACCATGAAGAAGAGTTGAAGGTGAACCAAGAAAAGACACAAACAGGTGGTAGTCGTTCATTTAGAAGTCCCCTTGATGCAAATGAGGTATTACATTGATTCCGTTCCTGACGCTGTATGACGTTGTGCAGTAGTGAGTGTGCAGTAGTGCCTTGACGGAATGAATGCAATACCTCATTTGCATCAATGGGACTTCTATATGAAACGAGTCTACCCACAACAGGGGACGTCAAAAGGGACAATCAAGTCCGGAAACAAAGATCATCAGGGAGGAGGGGGAAAGCTTACAACTGGGCCAGTTCATCATCAACTACAGGTTCAGTTTTTAAATTATTACAAAGTATATGTTTGCAAACATTAACTTCTTGTGAGGCTAATGGTTGGAGGAAACTAATTCCCAACGCTGAACTAGGTCTATGGTTTTGCTTTAGCATTACCTCATAAATATTCATTAACACTAATCTCCACCTGGACCAGTCATATAATACATATGCAAAAAAAATCCATCAACTTCAATAAAACAAAAACCACATCTGGCATTATCCGCCGTTTCATCACCAGAGATGCTTATCATCACGTCATCTGGACTATGCAAATTCCCTTCTTAACGGGGCCCGCGAATTTGAACCACTCGTCTGCAACGGACTGCAGAACAAAGTCGCGCCAGTTAGTATTTTCAGGTAGATGGACCCAGTCCTCTATCGACTTACTGAACGAGCTCCATTGGCTTCCAGGTGAAACAAAGAATAGTCTATAAACTCTTGGTTGTATGTCTATAGGCTATCAACAACCTCGTCCCACAATATATTTCTGCCTTGCTCAACTACAGTTCTGCTGAATGCAGACTGTGTCTGCACTCCTCCACGCTTCTAGACATGGCTTTGTTTTTTAAGGATCACACAAGAGAGCTGGGGACATGAAATTTACAACGCTGCAGCTCGTCTTTAGAATTGAAATTCCAATCGGATTTCCGGGAGGAGAAAGCGCAGTCGCTGTCTTGTGTTCATGGTGCGACAATTGCAAACTCATGTGTGTTCCTAGATTCATGTTATGGGGGGGGGGGGGGGTTTTTGAGATGCGTCTACCACCACGTCTCATGCTAATTACGATAGGGCTCTGCCCTAGAAAATCCGACCGTATCATTCATTGGTTAACCAACAATAATAGCACCATGTCCTCATTATATTGTATTCAAATTACAAAGATACAAACACATGCATTTTTAGGAATTTGAATAAAACAGAATACCATGAAGGTGTATCTTTGTTCAGAGTACGCAATTCATTATTTTATTTTTCTACAAAAAGAAATCAAATAAGTTCATCCTTTAAGAAAAATTAAAATGTGACATAAAATGGCAAAGGTTTTAAACCATATAAAATGAATCTTATTATGGTTCTACAACAAATGTGTATATACCACACAATACGATTTCACAAGCTGTTTTTAACAAAATTATGCCATGAATATTTAGAGAGATGAGTTAAGGAAAGCAGGTTTAGGCCAGTACCCCCACCATAGTTTTAATATACATAAAGTCACATTGGGGTTGTTTCAAGACATTTGAGTCACCTGGTCAGTCAGCTTACAGCAATGAATGGTGCCTAATCAATGCCCACTGACTGCCCAGCTAATGAACATGAAAACCTGCAGCCACTATTTTATCATGCCAAGTCACATAACTATAGAGCTAATTTGTCCAATTCTTTTTTACCTTCCTTCATGCACATTGTGGAGGTATGGTTTCATTTGAGGGGACGTTGTTTGTATAAATTTTAAGATGAGATTTAGTGGATTAAATACATTAGTAAAACCACTATTAGCGATTTCTTCGAAATGAACAAATCGCGCCCCTATTTTTCATTACTCTACTATTTTTGATCTGTTGTATTAGACATGGTTGTGTAAAAAACCCTGGTAGTGGGCATATGCGCCATATTTGCCAAGAAATGACAATTTTCTGCATTGTTTGGGATCCGACTTTTATTAGCCAACAAAACGGTCGTAGATGACATCAGTCATGCCACTTTAAATGCTTTAGTGTCTGTTTTTCACAAAGAACATCATATACGGTGTTGATATGACTTAACTAGCAATTAGAGACAAAATGGGGCATTTTGAATTTGGAAAAATACTGGATAGGGGCTTTTACAGGTGTAATTTTTCTGGGTATTGTAAATAATTTCAAATACCTTTAAATCCATCATTTCCCACAGAGTTATCTTAGTCAATGTTGATTTGTTGGACTTAAACCCATCTTCCATGTAAAGTTATTGTATTTTTAATATAACACATATAAAATATGACTAATAAAAAATAAAACACATTTATTAAAAGATGGGGGGGTGGCGTGATGGCATCATCGTGAGTCATGTTATTCCTTGGACTACCAATAACATCAATTTTTTTTCTTAAACCAATTTCAAGGCAGCAGCCGCAGCAGCCTGTTGATGTAGATTTTTACAAGCAGCAGCTATTTGACAGCTACCTCTCTATTCCTGGAACACCATTGCTCTCCTGCCAGAACACGCCAGAATGTCAAGATATAGAGGAAGGGTTTGTAAACTTGTGGTATGGAACGTCAGATTGGGGAACGGAAAGGGCAAGTTTAGGAACATATAAAGAATTGCTTGATTTGGAAAGATAGCAAAGGTAAACAATGTAATAGGGTATTGGTGGAAATGGAAAGCCAGGAATGGGGAAAGACAACTCTAGTATCGAGAATTGCATATGAATGGGCAAAAACTCACTCTAAGTGTCGGTTTAGTAAAATTAGTGTTTGGCTCTTGATAAGGAAACAAATTTGAACCAGGGTAAATGAATCCTTGTGGATTGCAATAGAGTGCAATTTTTGCCAAAGTAGAAAAAACACTTTTGGAGCCTTATCTCAAAGACAATTCTACATCTATCCTAAGTACTTTAGATGGATATGATGAAATCACAAGTTCTTTTCAAGGATTCAAAGTTAGGTTACTCCATCATATATTAGGTTAACCAGTGGGCTCCAAAACAGTTGTGTTATTGTTACATCTCGTCCAAATCAAATAGATGATTTAAAGAAAGGTATGGCACTTACACACATGTGCAGTTACTGGGATTAGCAAATGGATGATCTTTTGTTTATCATATATGGTCATTTTTTTATGAAAAGACTGATTCACTAAACCATAGTAAGAAATTGCTTATCACTTAAAAAGGCAATATTTGTAAAAGATATATCAAAGATTTCCTGCTGTAACTTGCAATGACTGTATCCTGTGGAAGGAAAATAGCAGCTTCCCAACCCGGGTAAGCATGCTTTACAAGGAAGTGCTTCTTTGTCTTGGGAAGTACGATTAAAAGAATGGAATGAAAAACAACTCATGGACCTTATAGCCAAGATAGGTAAAACCAGCTTTTGGTAAGGATTCCTTCATGACACCTTGACGTTTAAGTCCGAACAATTTGATCCCACCATCCTAGATAGTGCTTGCCAGCTCGGTATAATTGTGACGAAAAGCAGCGGTATGGATTACGATCAACCATATCAGAATTCCCTGCACACGACCTTCAGGGAAATGTGTGGCAGCTGTGGTTTCCTGGTCAATTTGTCCAAATAAAATCCCCTGCCAATGTTTCCCTCCCATATTTTGAAAATAGATGCACAAAGCTATGTGACACAGAATACATATTGCATTTTTTGTTGTGGATTAAAAGTGAACAGCTAAAACTGCAGCTTTCTTTCTCAATCATATTGTTAAATTAAGTTGGTGTAAATAGTATAAAGACACATCATATGGGAGATTTATACAAACAATCTATAAAACTTCCCTATTTTACCTCTATGACTTTGACAAAGATGTGAAAGATTGCAAGAAGTCTTCAGCATGGAATGATCCCAATATTCAATAATACAGATTAATGCCCAATTTAATTTTTGGAAGATGGAGAAAGCTTGCCTGGACAGATTCATGTTCCTTGGTCTTTGCAAGATATGTTTTAGTACCAAAAAAGTCATATGAACCATTTGAAGTTAACCGAGTTTTTCAACTGAACAAGAGCAACTTGCTGTAGATTTTAGTTGGCAATGTTTGTGAAATGTATGCCAGAAATAACTTCACTGACTCTCCTTGACCAATCTAAGATGAACAATATTCAATTGTATACAATAGGTCACATATAAGTAGATTGCAAAAATATCACACATCTTCCATTCAATATCCAACACGCACACCTGGATCTGATTAATTGGCCATCCTTTTTTTCTTGACTGATGCCTACTAACCATGAATATGAACATTTTTGACCTTGTGGCATGAGACTTACAATAGTTGTATTAGTGAGCCTATGCAAATATTATACTAAACATAAGTATGCTTCATAAATTCAAAATTGTAGAAATGATGTACAAGGGAAAGTCCTCTCTAATCTAATATAGCGTCAGCTCGCAGGGTGGAAACAAAAAAAAACACAGACAATATCTGAAATAGATATCACTAATCACTATTCACGAATCACATCCACGATCATATCAGAAGCAATAATTCATCTGTTCTTGCAGTACTTGATTTGCCTTATTATGCACTTTCCATTGAATTTCTGCAAAAGTTCAACTGTTTAAGAATCTCTCTGAACTAACATTAAAAAATTACTTACGTAAGAATACTTTCTTGGCAATATTGGTTGTGCCCTGACCTCATTAAAAAAGACACCGGCCTATCATGGAATGGCCTTATCTTCCATATTTGCACCATGTGCCCCGATTTGTCCTTCAATATTTGCAAGACTTCACTTGAAGGCAATAATTTGGTGACAATTTGTCAACTTGCAAAAGAGTTGCAATCTATGCCATCCTCACAGTACTAAATATGCAGAAATCTCTATAATCATTAAGGGCTTAGACTGCTATCAATCACTTTAAATGTGCACCTTGCTTTACAACAGGAAACAGGTCCAATGGATAATGAAGCAGACAAGTCAACAATGGAACTGTCCTTTCAAAATGCATTTGAGTGACCTTTGCAAGATAAGAGTAGGTATGAAGGATAGGCAATACCACCTTGGTCAGCAAAAGACAACATGGTGTATCATGCAAGAGGGAATCAAATGTATAGTTGCAACTGTCAAGTCATTAGAAGAAGAGTCTAATGACAATGGTGTGTACCAATATGACTCAGAGATCTGCTACCTGTGAATAATAAGGCTCAAAATCCGTGTACTTTCACGCCTCAATCAGTATTTATGTAAATTACAACCTCCCACAATAAAGTATTGCCACACTTAGAAAGCACTTTTTGAATATTTTTGTGCTGAATGTGTCCCTTTGAAAAGGCATGATCAACTCTATTTAGTAGTATATTCATCTTCAAAGCCACTATTTTCTTGCCTTTTGTTTTCTGTAATGCCATTTTTGAGCATTTTTGGGTTGTAATACAAAAGGATTCCAATATTATCAGCCATGTAAGTTTACAGTGATTTCTAACAGTGTTTCAATCTGAGGACTTTGTTTTGTGGATACCAGAGAAACTAGTGCTAATGTTTTCTGTCTTTATCTCGAGTTTCAGCGACGTAATTCTTTTATATATTTTTTAGAATGGGTGGGGCATGCAGGATTCTAGCAAAACCTTGACGAAGCTAAACTTCAATCAATGCACGCGAGGAACAGGTAAATGATACACCCGAGAAAGTGATAAGGCAAGTTATATAGGCTCGGAGAAACTGGTGCAGCTTGAATTAATAAAGACAAAACATAACTGTCCTTGAACCTGGTCTCTTGCTTACTAGGCTTGAGATTACCACTGGACCACAGAGGACTGTGTTTATGTGGACACCGGAGAAACAAGCGCTAATGTATTTCTGTCTTTATTAAAAGTTTCAAGCGACCATAAATTGTATTCCAATCTTTATTTAATTCGCAATGCTCACCGGTTTCCTCCGATTTTACATTCACAACTTACTTTTATGCAACTACTTTTTTAGCATAATTAGAAACCAAACATTTTGTTTTGTTCTCTAAATAAGATTTTGTAGGGAATACTCCCCCTTAGATTTTAAGAGGAATATGTCCCCACTATCACCGAGCAAAGAGTTTTATGACTTATCATTTTGATGGTGTCAGGTAGCATGGTCCCTCTTATGCCTGACCGTAAAATTTATATGGACACATTTTTCTGCTGAAAATGTATAGATAAGGGGGTGTAGAATAAGAATCTGTCGTGTGCCACCTGGGCATCCTTTAGGGCATTTGAGAAATCCAATATGGCGTCGCCATAAATGATACTTAATCTATTCAACGCATACAATAGGTCAACATATAGGTAGTATACACAATCTCAGACATCTGTTGTTTCGAAATCCAACACGTATATGGGACTCTGATAATTATCTTTTTTTTTTTCTTGGACTAATGCATGCTAACCATGATATGAAAATTTCAGACTTGTGCATTGAGACCTACTACAGTTGTGATACTAATTCTATGCTGGTATTTGTATCTAAACTGTGTATGCTTAAGAAATTCAAAATAGTACACATGATGTACATGGGACAGCAGGCCTATTCCAAGACAATAGGTTTGTCATCTGAAGATGCGTACTATGGACAAAAACGCCAATCAGTAATTCAAGCAATCAAATCACCAATTCTTGAAGTCCTTGATTTGCAATGTTATGTATTTTTCAATGAATGTGTGCAAGTATTTAAGAATATCTCTGAACTACATTTAAGAAATAATTACTTGGAAAGAGGTCTTCTTTTGGAAATATTGGAAGCCCTGAACTCATCAAACAAGATTCGTAAACTTACACTGTCACAGACACAGGCCCATTCAAACAAAAAAAAAAAAAAAAAAAAAAAGAGCTTTCACTTGAAGGCAATGATTTGGGTGACAATTTGTCTTTACTTGCAAAAGAGTTGCAATCTATGCCAAACCTTACAGTACTAAATATGCAGTATTGCTCTATATCTTCCAATGGTTTAGAATGCCTATTCAATCACTTTAAATGTGCACCTGCTTTACAACAGGTAACATTTACATTGGATAATAAAAGAAACAAAGTCAACAATGGAACTGTCCTCTCAAAATGCTTTGAGGAACTTTGCAAAGATAATAGTAGGTATAGAAGGGATGTGAATGTGAATACCACATATGGGCAGCAAACAACATGGTGCGTCATGCAAGAGGGAATCAAATGTATAGTTGCAACTGTCAAGTCATTAGAAGAAGAGTCTAATGACAATGGTGTGGTACCAATATGACCTCAAGAGAGCTCCTAGCCCTGGAATGTACTTTTTAGTACCCATAAGGCCCAAAATCTGTACATCACAACTCAAATCAGTATTTATGTAAATTACAAACCTTCCCACAGATAAAAGTCTTGCCACTACTTTAAAAGCACTTTTTAAATATTTTTGTGCTGAATGTGTCCCTTCGAAAAGGCATGATAAACTCTATTTAGTAGTATATTTATCTTCAAAGCACTATTTTCTTGCCTTTTGTTTTCTTTAATGCCAATTTTTGAAGCCAATTTTGGATTGTAACACAAAGGGATTTGCAATATTATCAGCCGTGTAAGTTTACAGTGATTTCTAACAGTGTTTCAATCTGAGGACTGTGTTTATGTGGATATCGGAGAAACAAGTGTTAATATAGTTCTGTCCTTATTTCAGAGTTTCAAGTGACTGTGATTATTTAATATATTTTAGAAGGGGTGGGCCTACATGCATGATTCTAGCAGAACCTATAAAGAAGCAAAACTCATTCAATGCACGCGAGGATCAAGTAAATGATACAACTCAAGAAAGTGATAAGGCAAATATTATATTGAGGCTCGGAGAAACTGGTGAGCATTGAATTAAATAACAATGAAAAATACATGGTCTTGAACCCGGTCCTCTTGCTTACTAGCCTTGAGAATTACGACTGGACCACAGAGGACTGTGTTTACGTGGATACCGGAGAAATAAGCGCCAATGTATTTCTGTCTTTATTTCAAAGTTCCATGCGGCCGTAATTGTATTCATCTTTATTTAATTCAATGCTCACCAGTTTCTCCGAATTTAAATTACTACTTTTAGCATAATGAGAACCCAAACAATTTTGTTTTGGTCTATAAAGATTTTGTAGGGGAATACTCCCCCTTAGATTTTAGGAGGAATATGTCCCCACTATCCCTGAGCAAAGAGTTTTATGAATTAGTCATTTGATGGCAAATATCTTAGTTAATGAACTTCTGTAAATGGGGAAAGAGACAAATGGACAGCGCGACTTGTGGCCTGCAATAACATGCAGTTTAACTGTTAGAGGAGTTTCAGCTGTGTAGGGGTTAACTTACCATCCAGAGCCCCTGACACCAGTCTATATCCAGTCTTGTCCACACAGATAGCTGTGACTTCCACATTAGCCCCATGAGACTCTGCTATGTGGTATACTTGCTTCCCAGATTCTAGTTCCCATACCTAGAATACACAAAGAATAATTATTGCAGAAACATATTAATAAACAGATAACAATTCTTGTGTAAATCTTTTCAAAATTTTATTTTCTTTTTACCCCAAAACTGAGCTTAAAAAGTCAAATTTGATACCATAAATTGATTCCATGGGTCACTTCCTTTCCAAAATGGATAATTTTATCCACATTACTTTTCTACTTAACAAGCTATGCCACAAAATATTTTAACACACTAAAGAGGTTCCCTGCACCATTGTCAATTGTTCAGATGGTATAAAAATCTCAACCCTTTTTAGGTAAGATGGGAGATGAGGCTAGGTATCATCTGCCCCTTAAAGGCTAACTCAGAGATTTCCCGATGAGGACGCACTCAATTTTCAAACAAATCGTGTTTTTTGCATATACATAATGCCTGTCCATATACTAATCCCAGTGTGAAATAACTAAGCTAAAATCGAAGTCCTTCATATAGAAAATCACAACTTTGTTATAAAATTCTGGATCCGGAATTTTTGTTATACACGGTATCCTATGGCACTTTTATAATGTGCATAAATGTTTACTGCATGAAAATTCATCTATAACTTTGGAATTAAGCATTTTAAGTGACTATCTTTAGTTCTAGATGTTAGTTAGTTAGTTAGACCAAAGTTTTAAATCCGGTTTTGTCCCCGTAAACGGGGGTGGCCGGATTCACCTCACACTCAGCAATACTGCTGTGTGAGGATTTGTTGGAGCAAAAGATAATTGACCGGATGCCCTTCCTGACGCCAATTCACAGTTTTCGGCGGTGGGCCTAGCCTTTGGGCAACCATGCCCACCATGCAAGGCAGCATGTGCTGGATGGCCACCATTAGCTCTCCAGAGCTGATGCCCTTGTAGGTAGATGTTCTTTTTCATTCTACCAGGGTAACCAGCTACCCTCATCAGATTTCCTTAGAAACCTGATGGGGTGACGGTTTAGCCGCCGCCAACTCGGCCCTGGGACAGGTAGTACTGGTTACCAGGATACCAGTAGCAGGCCCTCATAGGAAACCTGACTTGACCAATTTTTAATTACTACACACAAAAAAATTATATTTAAAAATCTCTAAGTCAGCCTTTAAATATGCACATAATCTGAAAAAAGTTTAAAATGGATCATGGATGGATGAACCTAATTTCGGACGATAATTTAGCAGGAAACTGGTCAAGTTAGTGGCAACATTCAAAAGTTGTTTTCTTTTTATTTTGGTTTGTTTTTTTAAAGTGAAAATTCTGTCATTATGCAAATTTTGTATATTTAATGTGCCCCTGTGGAGTTACCCAAGATTAGTAGCCAATTAAATGTTCAATATTAATGTGCAGATTCAAGTTGTTGTAACTTGAAATGTGTTTTGTCATCCAGAACCTCACCCCATTTAACTCTCATACTTCACATTATATGCTTTCAAAAATGTGGTCTATGTCATGCATCCAGTCCATAGGCAGATACAGGGGATGGTCCAGGGCATCGGGAATCCATCTTTTCACCATATTATTTATTTTAATCTGTTAATTTTGACTCCCTGCTGGTATCTTCGCACCCTGAACTACGACTCTTTCAGGGACTCTAATCACAGCTGTTTGAAAGTCATTATTATGACAAAACCAGGATAAATTAAAAAATATTAACATCGTGGGCAAATATGATTTTTCATAAAAATCAAATTTAACATGGCTTTCTATAACACATAAATAATGGCCTTTAGAGGCCTATTCGACAAGATTCCCGCAATGGATTTTTCTGATTTTTTAATTTCCCCACTTATATCAGTTGTCAAAATTATGTCGCCACTGTTTAAATTGCTCCAAATCAGTGCTGGAGTCGAGTCCACCCCATCCGAGTCTGAGTCCAACTCAGAGTCCCTACTATCCAAGTCCGAGTCCAAGTCCTTGATGTTCGAGTCAGAGTCCAAGTCCGAGTCCTTGTGTCCGAGTCCCGAGTCCTCAATGCAAAACGAGTGACCAAATTTATTATTCAACTGGTTAGCCAATGCCACTGGTAATTAAACTTTAACTTGTCATTGGCAGATCACTTGACTAGACATTGTTTTAACTCAAATTTGAGTCTCATTTAACAAGTACAAGAAATCATTATTTACTTTGTTAAAATTGAATCGGCTGCTTTAAAAACTCTCGAACTTTTGATGGAAGAATTGATCATGAAATGATGCAGGAATCCTAAATAAATCGGGATAGGACACTCAATCAAGAGATTGGAGCCATACTCTGCTTGAAATCAGTAGCTTATCGATTGCCAGTCGTACGTGGTGCTGTGAAATTTATGCTACGTCATCCTTGGTCAATACGTCGTACTGCAGAAATTAGAAGTCTGTTAGGTAGCTCATCAAAATTGGTGATGCTATATTGCTGTCAATATCGAAATTGTCTATCATGGGCATTTGCACACAGTTTCACCCGCCTGATTTGATCTGTTGATAATTGAACGATCAACATCGACTCTGCATGATCAATTATATTTAGCTGGAATGCGCTATCTTTTTTGCATTTTTTGGAATGGAGGACTTGAGAACTATGATGATAATCGTTATCACATTGAACTAATTTTGTTTGAACTATATGTCATCACTCATCAAAGAGTGGCTGTTGGTGCAGAACAGTGCAGAATTCATTCACATTCATTTTGCAACTTAGTTCCCAACGATTTGTAATGGTAAAAACAAAAAGTAAAAATATCTAAAATAAACTTATAAAAAATGTGCAATTTTGCTGGACTCGAGCCAAGTCCTCGCTGGTCCCCGAGTCCTCAAAGGCTCGAGTCCAAGTCCGAGTCTTTGAAAAATTGGACTCGAGTCAGAGTCCGGACTCGAGTCCTCCAGCACTGCTCCAAATATAAAAGAGACGATTTGAACGGGGTCACACAGCTGTGTAATCAACCTGTATTTTCCCCCACAGCCATAACCTTTCTTGCAGATTCACACATTCAAAGGAAAGAATGGTTTTCATTTCAAATCTAAAAATTATCAGGACTTAGAAATAGAACAAACTCTTGCATTTGTTTTTCTTCAGTGCTTATAGCTTACCTTAATAACAGATTCTGAACACACGGTTATCACTTGGTTGAGTTCTTGATTGAATATCACCTGTGTAATAGGCCTATCATGGGTGTGTGGCACCTGCATGGTATCTTGTACAGTCCTTGTCAATGGCCATGCATCTAATACACTGGAGCCTATAGGACACACACAAAAATTACAGTTAATGCTACTAGCAAAACTAGACATTTCCATTTTGGGGGGCAGATAGAGGGCAAAGAGTTTAAATGGGGCATTGAAGAATGCATTTTCCTAACCTCTATGCATTTTTCTGACCTCTGCATTTTTCTTACCTTGTAATTGCAATTGAGCAGTTTCTTCTTTTCTGACAGACTAACAAATTATACTAGTGCCAAACGCTTGCACTGTTTTCAGCCAAATGTTGTCAGAAGAATCAACCCAAACTTCCTATGAGTTTGTGGTCTGAAGTCGAAAAAGCAGTATGCTCATTATGGCAGAAATCCTCTTCCTTTGTTGTGCTGTTAAGAAACTTGTGCACATGTATAGTCTACAGATATGGGGTGTACACAGATTTCGAATCAGTGGTCAACAAGTGGTAATTTGCAAAAAAAAATGTCAAAAATTCCCCCAAAAAAAACAAACTTGCCAAGCATTCTGCAACTGAATTGCCAGCTTGTTTCCATCTGTCATCTACTAGCTTGTGTCTGCTAACAGTTATCAGATTACAGATGCTTTGTCTAAGTGTCATTTTTGTTTTGTTCTGACCACCAAACCTGTTTAGAAGATCCACCATATGCAATAGCTTCTTCTAGTTTCTTATTTTTTGAGCAGGAAAAAAAGAGGAAAAGTGAGATTCTGATCAGGGACTCACCCCCACCCCTTCTGGATATGTCAATACTTAATACTAAAATAGGTGTACTTTTTACTACAAAAAAATACTAAACCTAAACATCATTATTATGCTCGATAAGTTAATGTTGGAAAAGGTGTATTTTTGGACTGAAATTTAGTGAAAATATATTTCCTCTATTGTTCCACTATAAAATACACGATGGTTTCAGATAATGAGATCTCTGGCTAGACTCTGCCAACGGTGCAATAAGCCAAAATTAATGACGACAAATATTTCAGGGATAACCTGGGTCAAGGTTTGCAATTGTTTCTACCTCAAGTTTATTTCATCCAAATGGTGCCATCCTGGTTCAATCCACTACTTTTAAATGAGTAACCGACCTTTCTCTTTTTGTCTTTTTGATATTTGACATTATTTGTGCAATATGTATATACATTAAGCAACTTTAAGTAAAGTTTATATAATTTATATTTTTGAATACAAATTGCAATTTATTTTGCTTGTTTCTCATCATCATTATGTATTTTACCATAGATTTTGTGTGCTCCCATCTTCTGGGGCACTGACACGAACAGTGTCTATATATTTAATTTGTTTGTATATCCTTTATCTGTATTTAGACATGGACACGGTGATGTTAAATGAAATGAATGTAAACAAAAAGAGAGTGAGTTGGAAAAACAAACTGCAATTTATTTTACTTGTGTGCTTTCATCATCTGGAGCACTGCCCTGAACAGCATCTATATATTTAATTTGTTTGTATATCGTTTATCTGTATTTAGATATGAACAGAGTTAAATGAAATGAATGTGAACAAAAAAAAGAGAGTGAGTTGGAATTAATTAATACACATGCACAAAAAACATTGTCTCAACTAGACTGATAACAATAATACTCTGTCCAGCTCAAAGTACTAAGTGGCGATGCGAGCGTATACATTGTACCGACTTTAAGCGTGTGCGTAGGCAATGCACAAGCACACCGCAACTGAAAGGCGGCACTGGGTATATGCGCGTGTCCTCACTTCATACTTCAGACGAGACAAAGTATAGTCTCTCTTCTCATTGTCCCTCAAACACTATTCCAGGAGTATCACTTTATGTTTAGGGAACTTGAGTTTGTCATTTCTGCTCCACTTTGCTCAGGAATGCTATTCCAGCACACATCTTATGATACATCCTGGAATAGCATGTTGAGATTTGTATGTGAACACTGCAGAGATATGTTGGCTTGCAGTGAACTGCAAGATATTTGCCTGTAATAGTGACTGATAGGATACGGGACAAAGCCTAAAGGAGCCAACTTTACATTGTTAACTGTTATGGATGTTTATGAGTGTTAAAGCTATATTCAATGTTTTTTTTTGTTGTTTTTTTTCAGGAATTTACATAAAATTAAATTAAATCTGCCTCACAAAAATAATTACCACAATGAAAATTTAAGAACGCATCATGGGTAATTTAAGGATAATAAAAATTTTCACCATTTCATTGTTGAGGATTCTACAGAACACTGGATGTGTGCACATGTTTTCCTGTACATGAACCTTCTTTTCAAGATGGGAACACATGTTGAATCTTCAGTGGTATGTAAGATGCTAAACTAAGTAGACTTTGTAATAAAAGATTATTTCTATGTTCACCCTTTGTTACCAGAGGATATTTTGAACCAATCCCATAATGCCTTGCAATGTGCATATACTATACTGTACTAAATGCATGTCAGTACTTAGGGATAAAAAGTGTTCTAAAAATTTAAGAACCATGAGACATTTCATGTTTATGCTAAAAAATTACCTAAGCATTGTGGACTAAAATCAGTGTAAAAGTCAGGGGTTTTATGTGAGCCAGAGGAAACATCGCACTCGTTTGCGATGCGTAATTGGTCGAAATGCACCGAACCTCTGTGTAGCGGTGCCCTTACTGAGGAGTGCGTATCTCATGTCCAAGAATTTTTTAATCCCACTGTCGTACTACAGTGTAAAGGTCATTCATACCTCACTGCACTGTGCATATCATTGCTGATATATCAATGACTTTCTGCTGCCACTCAAGGCAAATCACTGCAAACCCAGTCAAAATACATTTTACGTTACTGTTGTGCCAGTCGCAATGCAGCCGTTGAGTAGAGAATGCATTCCATTTTGTGGAGAAGATCGAGAGCGCATAGTACTAAATTGGGCATTGAAGAATCCATGTTCTTAACCTCTATGCACTTTCCTTACCTAGCCATTGCTATTGGGTAGTTTCTTCTTTTCTAAACGGGACTTATGGTTCCGTAAAAATGCTACAATCAATCAATCAATCAACTTGATTTCAATATCACACAAAATCTTACAAAGACCACAAAAACAATGATATTGCTACTAGTGTCAAACGCTTCCACCTTTTCAGCCATCGACCCAAGATTCCTATGGGGTTACACAGTTTGTTGACCAGAGTCACAAAGGAGGCAGTATGGTCAACAGACAGACCAACATCTGATGAAAATCCTCCTCCTCCAAGCAAGTTTGCTGGTGCATATGTATAGTCGTGCACAGTGTATAGGGGTGTACACAGATTTCGGATCAGTGGGAACAATAGTCATTTGGTTAAAAAATGTCCAAAATTGCAAAGAAACAAACTTGCTAAGCATTCTGGGACTGAATCTCCAGATTGTTCCATCTGTTGTCTGCTAGATGGCATCTGCTAACAGTTAACAGAAAAAGATGTTTTACAGTGTTGTTATGGGGAAACAGGTACATGTAAGTCTATGTGTCCGTTTCTTTGTCTGACCAGCCAAACTGGTTAGAAGATCCACGACTCAGGGCCCAGGAGGGAAGAGGAGGGGAAAAAGGGGGATTCTGATAACAGGGACTCACCCCTGATCCTCTGGATATGGCACTGCCTAGTTACTAAAATTAAGGCGACTTCAGGAATTTGTACTTTTGAATGAAAAATTTACCAAATCCAAACGTCATATAATGCTCGGATTTAAAATAATATTGAAAAGGGTGTATTATTAGACAAAATATATTTCCACTAATGTTCAACGATAAAAACACCATGTTTCAGATCATTGGATCTCTGACTAGACTAAACCAACTGCGCAATATAACAAAAAAATTAATGAGAGTAAGAGGCAAACATTTCCTGGATGACTGCAATTGTTTCTACAAAAAAAAAACTCAAGTTTATTTCATCCAATGGTGCATGGGTCAATCCACCACTTTAAATGAGTAATCTACCTTTTTCTTGTGTTGTTGTCTTTTTGTGGTTAATATTTGACATTATTTGTGCAATATAATGTATTTCAGGTGTATATACATTCAGCAACTTGTAAATTTATAAAATTTATATTTTTTAGTACAAATTTCAATTTATTGTGCTTGTTTCTCATTATCATTATGTATTTTACCATAGATCTTGTGTGCTTCCACCTTCTAGGGCACTGACCTGAACAGCGTTTATATATTTAATATGGTTGTATATCCTTTATCTGTATTTAGATATGAACAGATTTAAATGAAATGAATGTAAACAAAAAGAGAGTGAGTTGGAAAAACAAACTGCAATTTATTTTACTTGTTGTGTGCTTTCATCATCTGGAGCACTGACTTGAACAGCATCTATATATTTAATTTGTTTGTATATCCTTTATCTGATTAGATATGAACAGAGTTAAATGAAAGGAATGTGAACAACAAGAGAGAGGGAGTTGGAATTAAATAATGCACAAAAAACATTGTCTCAACTAGACTGATAACAATTGTATATATACTCTGTCCAGCTCAAAGTACGAAGTGGCGACGTGGGTGTACACATTGTACCGACTTTAAGCGCGCGCGCATAGGCAATGCACAAACGCACTGCAACTGAAAGGGGCACTGAGTATTGGGTATACGCACGCGTCCTCACTTCATACTTCAGACGAGACAAAGTATAGGCTCTCATCTCATTATCCCCTCAAACACTATTCCAGGAGTATCACTTTATGTTTAGGGTCCATGAGTTTGTAATTTCTGCTCCACTTTGCTAATATCGGGAATGCTATTCCATGCACCAATCTTTATTGGATACACCTGGAAAACAGCATGTTGAGATTGTATGTAAAATATTGAGAATGTTGGCTTGCAGTCGATACTGCAGAATTTGCCCCTCCCATGTTAATAGTTAGAGGTATTGTTTGTATTTTTTTAGCTTCAAGTACATTGGCAAAAAATCAATGCACACGCGCCTCAGTTTGACAACGAATAATGGCATAAGACCGCAAGAGCGAGTGCCATTATGAGTCTGGTCAAACTGACGCAAGTGCATTGATTTTTGCCAATGCACGAGAAACTTAAAATATACAGACATTAACCTAATTCATAAATGTTATTAAACACATTTTTTACCAAAAGAATCTTTAAATATGCAATGAAAATAGAATGACAGTAATGTTTCTAACAAAAAAAATACACACACCTGCCCATAAAATGAATCAATCCAACCTTGAGTGTAAAATGTTCTAAGCACACCCGTACGCTCATCAACATACGCACTGTGCAATGATAAAATATTAATACATGATTTTTGTCCAACCACATTTCTTCCTATAAAATAAACGTTTATGAACGACTGATAGGATATGGGACAAAGGACCAGGAAGGCCAAATTACATTGTTAACTGTCATGGATGTTATTGGGGTTAAAAGCTACATTCAATGTTTTTTGGGTTTTTTTAAAGAATTTACATAAGATTTGTTTTAATTAGATCTGCCTCAGAAAAATAATTACCACAATGAAAAATTTAGAGAATTGTATCAGGGGTAAATATTATAGGATTAATATTGTATATATTATCACCATTTCATTGTTGAGGATCTTAAAGAATATTGGATGTGTTCACAAGTTTTCGGTATAATTATTGTACCCACTCTACATAAACTACTTTTCAAGATGGGAACACAGTTCATGTTTACCTCGTATGTGACGGCGGACTGATGGTCAAAAGCACAGTATGGCCATGTATAAAAGCGTTTATACATGGCTGCAGTGACGAGCGCCGAAAGTGGTCAAAATTCATGCCATTTCAAGCCTGATATGATATTTAATGATTTAATTTTGTAAGTAATAGTTCGCAGAAAGTACGTAAACATGAACAGGTTCATTCATAGTATTTTGGGTATTAACATTGTTTATGCCCGAGTAACAAGCGTTTCATACCAAATACATGATGAACCCCTAAGGGTGTGGTTGTAATAAATACATACTTCGGTCATTGTTACGGTTTCATTTCACTACAGCTTTAGACTGTAAGATATATTTTTTTACTCTCTCTTAGGGAGTCAATATTGGTATACCATTTAACAATATGTGAATATGTGTTAAATAATCTCATCCATTTCTGATGTTATGCAAATGCTAGGAAGAGATTGTTTACATTGAGGACACATGTATGTCTTAAGGACTACATCTAATTTGGAATAGAGGAATTGCTGGTTTGAAACATATTAAACCTGGGAATTTCTACAAATGTTTTACAGAAAGAATTTACTGTGGGAGTTTGTTTGTTGTTTTGAAAACAGTATGTTTTCTTAACTTTCCCGTTATTTGGAATCTCCTTTTTCCAATGTCGATAATAACAAATTGCATCATCTTGGTGCACACGTGACCCCAAAAACTAATATACACAAATTGCTTTTCCGGCGATCCCTGGTGACGTCATACCCTGACGTCACCGGCGATCACATCATGCTCGTCCTGTTTCCCGCAACCCCATAGGCTCACCTCACGGGCGACAACCAGTGGGGCTGGGTGGGAAAGGGCATCGACATTGGAAAAAGGAGATTTCCAAATAACGGGAGTAAGAAAAACAATACTGTTTTCAAAATCAAACTCCCTCATATTTTGAAATATTCTCCTTTAGGGTTTCCAATGTATGATAATAACAAATTGCATCAGACATTGAAAAAACCCCTTTTTCCAGACTAGAACCGACCATAGGCCGGCGGTAGTTGTCGCCCGAAAAGAGATAACCGATTAGCATAGAAAACCTAAGTGTAGAACGAACCCGAGGGCTACCCTCAAAGAGCGGCCGCGGGTAAGCCTTACCATTGGACAACAAGAGTGCGAAAGTTACTAAAGGCCTAGAACATGTAGGCCCCACTTTCGCTCCCCGTCCACCAGATAAGTTAATTCCGGTTAAAGTACCGGGAATCGACTTACCTTGCACTAATCATGCTCACGCCGTGCGAGGACGGCCACAAGAAAACCGCCGCTCGGGACTCATATCCTTCATGTACGTTGTTATGATGGAATTGGAAGAGCCCAGCCAATCTAGATTTATGATTTGTTTACTGTGCGGATGGCCGCGGTGGAAAGGCAGCAGATCTTGCTACAGCTCTGGTGGTATGAGCCGTAGCATGTTCGCCGGCGTTCACCGCAATGGGCATGGTTATAACCTCGATAGAACCAACGTGCCAGAGTCTCTTTCGAGGCCGCCGTATGCGGGAGTCGGTTATCACAACAGGCTGCTTCTACCCACCACGAAGGGCTTTCGTACGGGAGAGGTATATTTAGAGGCTCTTATGGACCACCACGATGTCCTCCCGTAGGAAGAAACTACTGAATATCCGGTAAGAACAATGGCGGGGGGCCCTGAAGCAGGTCGTTCATTCTTTGAAGGAAACCCGCGGCGGAAAATGGAGAGTGGCAACCGAAACCGTCCAAACACTATGAATTTCCCTAGCGACAGTGCGTGTAACTCTGAGGCGCGACGGCCCGATGCCATCGCCAGGAGGAAAAAAAGTTTGGACGTACGGCGGCCAGAACTGGGGGAACCCATCGGGCTCATAAGGGCACCTGTCAAAACTAGTAGCGGTTTGGCAAGTCCCACCCAGGGCATAAACTGGCACTAGTGGCGGGCTGGTATTAAAACATTGCAAGTAAGAGGCGATTCAAAGACTCATCACCTTTCGGTACAGCACCAGGGCTCGTTTACCGCGGTGATAGAACTGAATCACCGACCTATAATTCTTTATTGTGTTCGTGTCTAGGCCCCTCTACTGAATAAAGAATTAAGGAAGTCTGCGATCTGGCTAACAGAGGAATGGCCGGGACCATTTTTTCGTCCTGCACCACTTAGCGAAGATCCCCCACCGTCAAAAAAAAAAACTGACGTTGTGTGGG
The DNA here is from genome assembly GCA_023653785.1 of Ophioderma brevispina. Lineage (NCBI taxonomy): Eukaryota > Metazoa > Echinodermata > Ophiuroidea > Amphilepidida > Ophiodermatidae > Ophioderma > Ophioderma brevispina. The sequence continues at coordinate 20,878 of JAMKCH010042326.1, forward strand.
GATCTTCGCCACCCTCTGGCCGCCAGATCGGCAGCCGGCAGCGTCACGAGGAGAAAGGCCCTGCGTCTGGAAACGCTTTCCTGACAGCGGCCAAGCTGTGAGTGAAAGCGTCACCCAGATTCGTCGGGACATCCGCAGGATTCTCCCACAGGAAATGTGAGTCCAGCGGGAGCGTCGTGGTATCCCTGCAAGCAGGTCACCAGCGGGACGAAAACCACGGCCTGCTTGAGGGCCAGAAGGGGGCCCACGAGTATTAAGTCGCAGTCGACCCTTCCGACAATGTCTACCACTCGTGGGATGAGTGGGGTCGGGGGGAAGGCCGTTAGGCCTTCATACCGACCAGTCCAGGGAGAAAAGAGCATCCACGCCCACGCTCCGGGATCCCGTCCCAGTGAGCAGTACGTCGGAAGCTTGGCATTTCGTGGACGCTATAAATAGACTATCTATCGACGGCGATCGAGACCCGGAAGATATGTTGCGATACCCGATGAGACAGGGACCACACCAGAGAAGTGGTCCCGCCCATGGATAGACAGTCCGCAGTAACATTGTGAACGCCCGGAATGTGGACAGCTGTCAACGTGATCCCCCTCTCTATGCACCTCTCGATCAATAAGAGTCTCGTTTGTGAGGCACCAGGAGTGGGGGGGATTGTTCCGCCTGCCGGTTGATATACTGACATAAAACGTGGTGTTGTCGGATATGGTGAGGATCTTGGACCGGCCATCCAAGTCCTGAAATGATTTGAGGGATCAATCACCGCCTTCAGTTCCAGGACATTGATGTGAAGAGACATTCCGAGGTAGACCAGCGACCCGAAAATCGTTCGTCCCGAATGGGACCGCCCCAGCCCAGGCCCGACGCATCTGTGGTCAGATATCAGGCGGGCTGTAGAGAGGGAACACCACCGGACAATGAGAAGATGCTGGGAACCTCCACCAGACCAGAGCGTGCCCTCACAATGCAGTTAATGGACCAGGCGGCCGACTGTCGTTTTGCCGACGATAGTGCGCCAGAAGATGCAGTGGATTGGGCGCATACGATGTCGACAGTAAGGCACGATGACCACAAGGCTGGCCATAGAGTCCCAGAACCCGAGCCAAGCAAAGCACAAGCTTGGCTGGGCCCGGAAAGGAGCGTTAGCGCATTGAATGACATTGGATACACGCTTCTTCGTTGGGAATACACGACCATTCGAGGAGATCCAGCTGCGCTCAGAGAAAAACTGGGAACTGGCTCGGCTCAAAGTTGGATTTTCCGTACGGTTTCACGATGAACCCCAAACTTCGTGAAGCTCCTGCACCCCCCACTTGGTGTGGGCGATTAGCGAGATCCCTCGTCGGGTGTGACAACCAATCGTCAATAGATACAAGGTTGATCCCTGCCGTCTGAGAACCGAGCCAAACGGCCTTGACCACACGTGTGAAGACTAGCGCGCCGTTGAGACAGGCCGACGGGAGACACCGTGAAACCTGGTACGCTTCTGTTCTATCTGGAGCGTAAACCACTTGGTTCTCCCGTTCTAACGGGATGTGGAGGTAGGCATCCTTGAGATCCTTAGACGTTGCCCAACAGTTCTTAATTGGGCAACGGAGAGCATGAGCCAACGTCTCCATCCAAAATTTCTTCGGTTTGATGATGATGCAGACGTTGAGCGGCTTCAGATTGAGAATCGGCCGCCAAACGTCCGTCTTTGGGAGCTGGTAAGAAAGCTCGACCCAAAAAAGCCCCCTTGAGAATAGGGGGGATCGGGACGATTGCCGGCTTGCGTCGAAGGTCCGTTATCTCTTGGAAGCAGGACCTGAGCTTCTCTGGATTACGGTGGGAGCCGGTGACCTTCAGACAGAAGACGGGGCGGAGGGAGCCGTGAACTCTAGACGGTAACAGTCGGAGACTACATTCCTCACCCACAATCGTGACGATTTCTCGCCAGCGATCTGAATTGATTAAGCGGCCGGCCACAGGGGGATAACCCCCGGCGGAAGTTCCGGGGGCAAGCCCTGGAAAACAGCTGGCCGCCAAACCCGCAAAATGCCCAGACTTCTTGCGAGGACGCTTGGAGGTCTGGCTCGTCCCCTTGCCACGCTTAAGCTTGCCCCCAGACGTCCAGGAGGACGCCGTAGAGACTGGCGGTAGCGGCTGGCAGCAGCGGAAGAAATGTTGTCGGCGTGGCCAGCGAGAGGCTAGGCTGCCTTCTCTTAGAAGAACGCTTCCTCTTCTTCTCATGGGGCAGCTTTACCCTTCCCCTGCACCTTGGCGAGCCCAGCCTCAAGGGTCTTCGGTTCGTAATCAGAGTCGCAACCTCCTCAATGGCAGATTTCAACTCCGACCCGAACAAAGGAAGACCCCGACAGGGAAACCCTGTGAGGCTTTCGGCCAGCTGCGGAGAGGCGGTCGCTAGATGCGCTAGGACATTCTTACGCCACAGCACCAAGGTGCGCGACGCAAGGGCAATGGCAATATCCATGCTGGGATCCGTGATGCCAAACCCGCGGGGAGAGACACCCGAGCGAACTGGGGTGGGTGACTCACGGCCCAGCCGCCTGCAGTCCCAGATGGTTGAGGCGGTGGTCACTGAAAACCGGCATAGAATGAGTGACTGAAGTCGCCCGTCGATGTTGGCCAGCTCACCCTTCCAGAACCACGAGAATGCAGACAGGCCGGACCGCCCCCCCCGAGGGGACGATCGTCGGACCTCTCCATGTTCGAGGTCTGGGCACGGCGAAAAGCTTCTTGTAGTCCTCCGAAGGAACGCGGAGGGCACGGTCCACCCTTCACTCACGCCTAGACCAGGCCTGATCCGGGTCGGACAAGGTAATGGTCCACCTCTCCCGAACGGTCTGAGGCAGAGCCATCGCCATCTGAGCAGAGTCTCTGGTCTGCAAGCACCCAACGAATTGGGGCTCGCTGTCAGGCACTACCGTCTGCTCGGCGCATGAGAGGTCGAAGGCCATAAAGACCTGCCGAAAAATGAATCTCATACATTGGCGAGGACTAAACTCAGCAAACCCATCCGCCCTGGAATCCGAACAGTGAAGCAGAGACCTGCTTCACCCAACTCTTCCATGGGTGGATTTTGCCGCCTCCGCACCCCGGAACCCGACTCCTCGGACACATCATCGCAACCAGAGGGAAGAAGCGGATTCCGAGTCCTCGGTGCTTGAGGTACCTGCTCACGGAAGCAGGCCACCACGGGAGGGGGAAATGGAGGAGGACAGGATGCTGGCTGCGACCAACAGAGCCTGCGACGCGGGGACAGGCTGCTGAGCCTGCGTCACCGCAGGCTGTGTCGCGGGAAAACCAAGGCCAGGGGGTACCTGCCCGCCACTCCCGCGAGCCACCCACGGAAAAACCATATGCCCGGCCATGCCGCTTAAGGCACTCTGGGGGGATACGTGAGGTGCAACCCCCTAGCGTTACCAACAGGTTTGGGCGGGGGGTGGTGTCCCCAAAGCCTGGTGGAGGCGGTGGCTGAACCCGTAGCCAGGGCCCGCACCCCTGAATCCAATACCCTGTGCAGACTGCTGCCCGTACGCAGCTGCATGCCCTAGATGGGACCCCGAGAAAGCCATGACCCACAGGGATCATCCTCCCCCCCCTTTGTTGCCAACACAGGTTGCAACCCACGGGGGGGGACAGCAGGCGAAGGCTGAGGCACCGCGGCACCAGAAGCCATCGCCCCCGGATCCCACACCCGCAGGCCGAGACCCCATCCCAGCGGACGGGATCCCTACCGCCGGCAGGGTCGAAGTAACGGCAGTAGGCGCCCAGCAGGACTGGGTGAAAAAAGGAAGAAGCAGAACTAAGGAGGGTGAAGAAGGGAAAGAACAACCGATCGTAAGTACACGGTAACCAACCCCGCGGAATGCTAGGCGCAACGCCCCCCCCGCCTGCGCCGGGCCCGGTGCCCATCCCGCAGCAGAGGAGCAGTGCCCCCGCCGTGGGGAAAAGCCCCCGAACCTAGGACAGGGTTGGGACAAAAGCAGCCTCCCGCAAGGGAGACGCGGAAGTGAACGACGCCGGAGGACCAGTGCTCAAGCCCGCCCCAGCCCCGGAGGGGGCCGGGCTGGGCGAGCACTGCCTACAGCATCGCCAGGTGCAGTCGACTGCAAGGAGGAGGCATAATCCCCGAAGGGAGAGCGTCCACCTCGGCATGGCGGTAACCGCCCGCCCCGAAGGGAGAGCCAGCCGAGCCCGAAGCTACCTCGGTCCCGAGAGACCTCGGCGGCTTCTGAGGCAGCCTCCCCCGAAGGGGAAGCGCCAGCCTCAGCCCCAGGGCCGGTGAGCTCAAGCCCGAAGGGCGAGGCGTATCCAGGCCTGAAGCCACCTCTATCCCATACGGCGGGGACTGAGGCAGCTCCAAGTGCGCTTTCCCGCAGCCACGGTTCAAGCCCGTGAGGGCGATCCCCAGCAGGATCGCTGGCAGCCGAAGTAGCCGCCGCGGTGGTGTTGGATGCGACCACCACTGGGACCGAAGCCCCTCAGTGCTCGGGGGAGCACCACCAAGCCGCAGCTCTCCGAAGTCAGGCCCGCGCCGTACGACCCTGCCTGAGGGCATTCCGCGAGAGATAACTCCTGTTCGCCCTCGGATCAAGCCCGTGAATCCCCGCCAGTCTCACAGTAAGGACAGGCAAGGGGACTCCCTAGTACATGATTGATGGCGCAGCAGGGCCGGGTGGGGATCCCACTCAAAACAAAATGAGCGGCATCCCCCCACAGGAGCAGTGATTGGTCATCGAAAGCGTTAAGCACGCACGATAACTCAAGTAACTCAAAGATAATTGTCATTCTCGAAAGGACCGTGATTTACAACAAAGACAATCCTTCAAGAGAAGGAAAAAGGAAAGACATACATCAAGACCAAACAAAGAAGAGGATGTTTAACTAGGGAAACGACCTGGCTTCAAGGATGTGACTTGGAGGTAAGGTAAATTATCGTGACTTAGCTAAGAGAGCCGATGGCACAATGGCCGCTGTATCACATTAACTAATTCTAAAGAACGCCCTTACAAAGAAATGAATCGATTTAAACTAATAAGATTAAATTCTAAAGAATGGTCTGGACACTCAATCGGATTAGCTTTCTGGACACAAATCTCAAGCACACAAAAGAATGGAGGTTAGAAGAAAACTATGACCCTGAACACCGATTAAAGTCTAGATGAATGACTGGCCCAGTTTAATAATAAATTACACAACCGAGTAATGGAGTTTTAGTCGTAAGTAATTTAAAACTGGTATAAAAAGCCAAGTTGGTACAGGGCAGGCCTCTAGCTCAAGGAGAGCTTATTGAAGTGCCGTCCGAACAGAACAACATAAAGAGTGTGTACACACCGAACCAATCAAATTGACTCAAGTAGTTTAATAGTTATAATGGGGAAAATTTACAGGGTTCCGAATTTGGCAGGCCAAATCTAGAACCTGCGGCTTCAGCGAATTGGGCCAGAATTCGCCGAGTCGCGATCCAAAAATCCTAAAAATCCTAAAACCGGACTCAGGACACTGCTAAAAAACGGTAAACGTAGAGTTTTCACCCTAGTTCTGGCCAAACAAATACCACCAAAAAACCTTGTTTGAATTTCTACTTGAATTGGGAGCTAACAGATACATTTCACCGGTCAGGTAGACCCCAAAGGGAGAGAGGACGAGCAGGATGGGATCGCCGGTGACCTCAGTGGTATGAGTCCGCAGGGATCGCCTGAATCGAAATTTGTGTATATTTAGTTTTGGGGTCCCTCTTGTGCACCCAACGATTAGGCATTTGTTTTATTATCGACATTGGAAACCCAAGGAGATTTTTCAAATATGAGGGAGTTTATAAAACAAACATTTAAAATGTTTTTTCATTTGTGCAATTAAAAAATCTTCCATTCGGGTGAAATTGAGATAAATCGGGACATTCCATTCAATAAGCTTGGAAGGTCCACATTTTCCGCATTATATAGAATGTTTCTTATTCTTACGTTGCCCCCGAGGCATCAATACTTGTATACTATTTGTGAAGCAAACTTAATTTACTCTTCATATGAAGCTGTCATTTTGTAAACATGTATCTTTAATCAATTTCCAAATTGTACAAACTATTTGTACAAGACAAAGTATGTTACACTTTTCTATAATATTTGTTGTTAAAAGAAAATGAAATATTAAAATCCATTAACTAATTTCACAGGAATGAATGGCATTTTGTCTAACTTAAAATAATCATAGTTTGTGTCACTTGAATGCATAAAGTTTTCTGACTTAGCAACCCATTGAGACCAAACAAACACACCCCACAACCTATGTTTTGTATGCAGTACTTTATGTTCTGATGGGGCAAAAGTCCGGTCAGAAGAAATGTCGTCAGATCGGAGAGTAATAATGTCTAAAAATGGCTGATTTTGCATGATTTTTCATGCAAATTTCCAGATTGTGATTGAAAGTGCTTATTTAAGGACATAAAGGCCTGAAAAAAATGGACATAAAAATGACATAATGAAAAGGACCTTATGAAAAAAAATCACTTCCACGAGTTTGAAACAATTTGGATGTTTAACATTCTGTAAAAACAGTAAAAACAGAGAGAGGTTCAGGGGATGTGGCAGTTTGTAGCAATTTCCGGAACAGAAAAGCAAGGTGTTCACATCCCTGACAGAATTTACAGTACATCAAGCATGTTTTGCGACACAATTCAAAAGAATTCAGACCGGGATTCAGGCATTGTACTTTAGGCGATAGGTTAGCTATGCCGCCTCGCTATAAGATATTGATCTGGCAAGTGAAAGATGGATTAGCATATCGAGGGTTGACAAACAGAAGGACGTAACTCAAACTGAAAAGAAATGTTAAAGAATTTCTTTAATTCTGCTGTTCATAATTAAAAATTGTTCTTTGTTTATATAATGTTTGCTTACAGTACCATATATGAGCTTTATGAGATGTTTACATTTTGAGTAATGAATAGATTTGCTTAGTACAAAATATTAAACATCGCATTTCTAAAAAGCAGTATTACAGCAGAATTAAAGAAATTCTTTAATATTTCTTTTCAGTTTGAGTTACGTCCTTCTGTTGTCAACCCTCGATATACAATAGCAATGGTCTGTGAGCTGATGAAAACATTCTTTTCAAGTTTGGTAAATGCTGGCAGTAATGTCAGCATCCTTGTTCCAGAAATTGCCACAAACTGCCACCTCCCCCCTGGAACTCTTCCTGTTTTTACTGTTCTTACAGAATGCAAACATCCAAATTGTTTTCAAACTCATGGAAGTGATTTCAGTAAAAGTCCTTTCATTATGTCAATTTCTTTTTCATGCCATTATGTCCCTTTAAACAAGGCAGTTCTCGAACCACTAGTGTCGCCTGCTTTTGCGATCCACCTTTCCTTCACTCTCTGCATAAGTTGACCTCTAATGACCTTTGACCTTGGTAGGTGACCTTTACCCCTACCATGACATGCAAGCCTTTTTGGTGACCCTATGACTTGAGTTCATGCAAGTTATTTTTGACAACTGGACTATTTTTTCGAGTAACTCACCCTGGCTGTAGAAAGGCTGATAACATGTTGATCTTTCTCATTGACAGCTATGTCTATAACAGTAAACAGATGCCCTATCATCTTCCCTGTCGGTCTTGAGAAAATGTGAGGGTGCCAAATTCGGATCACTTTGTCATTTCCACCGGTGGCGATGATGTTGGCTCGGGCACAGAATGCAAAGCAGTTAACGCCCTTGGAGATGTTCAACGATTTAACAGGTCTAAAAAGATGAAAACATTTTTCCCCATGGTTAAAAGTGAACTACTAGAATTTAAAACCAAGTTATTTCACAGAATTGGAAATATATACATGCATATTTTGAGCACTCTTTTCAGACCTGTAAAATTCAAAGATCAAAGCGGGTATCCGGCAGACATTCATATTTGCAAAAGTTATATTTTTCTCTGAATTTTCCCGTGTTTAGATATTGGTACCTCGTTCGTTTGATCAAACCTTTCTGGGCTGATGTACTATTATTTTCTAGACACAGTAAAATACTAATACTGGCGTGGATTTCTTTAAATTTCACATGGTCTGGCGTAGCATTGTATCAATCGAGTGGTTTGTTTTGATCAGCTAGTGCTCGGGGGAATTTTGGGGGGGGGGAGTTTTTTTTTTTTTTTTTTTTTTTTTTTTTTTTTTTTTTTTTTTTTTTTTTTTTTCAAAATTAAATGCCTACTACAACATCACAGCTATGTCACTTCCGGGTTGAAACCAACTCCAGCATTCGCGAAAACAGGAGAAGGACCTCTCAGTTGGGTATATTTATCCTTGAAATTTAACACTTTTGCGATGTTCACTTTCAAAAATCGTTATTGAGATATGATCAGGATACTGCTGAGGTACGAAAATGTAAAAAATGAAGAGACGTCTACTCTGTCATATCCATGGACCTTTAAAATTGTTCTAAAACAAAAGAGACAATTTGAATGGGGTCAAATAGCTGTGCCGTCATTACTGGAGGCATCCAACTTAAAACCTTTCAAATTCTTTTCTCTGTCTGTACCATGCTTGAGTACAAATAATTCAAAACCTGCGCTTAATCTGCACAATTGGGTAATTCAAGCAGGATTCCCCCAGCTTTGGTTACCGGGAAAGGTTTGGAGTGTGTAAAATCAGATTGTTGTTTATCAGAAGCAGGTTACAACTGAAAAATTGTCTGCCCAAGATGTCAACTTATGAGTTTAATCATGATCCCCCCCTTTTTTCATGGCAGTCTTTATGAATTTCAATCTTTACCAGGAAAGCCATCTAAAATTGGATAATCTAGAAATCCAGTCAAAGTGTGCACTGGCTGGTGAAACACATTACAGGTGCATTTTGTGATTCCAGCATTGTATGTTTTATTCATTGTTCACTAGATATCCTTCAGAAAAGCTTATTCACAAAATTTGGGTTGATTCTGATCTTGCGGTCTGTTGTTATGAGCAATTGCTTGTTTCCCACGGTCCCATAGGCCACTTTGCTGTAATTTCTGTCCGTTTACGGACAGAAAATACAAAATTGCGAATTTCTTACAGATACAACCGAATTTGCACGTAAGATTAGGTACACATGGATTACTAAGGCTAACGGTTCAGATGATATAAAAATCTCAACTTTTTTTAGGCAAGTCAGGTTGTGGATCACGAAATGCCGCTATAACTTGTTTCATATACAAATTCTTTGAACAGTTTTCAGTTACTGATCCTTAGATAAGATTGGGTGGTTGTGGTAGTTAAGCATCTACTTACATGTAATGCTACAGGTTTTAGATTGTTAACAGGGAAATTTTCACAACGGTTTAATTTTCGTGAATTTTGCGAATAAGAATCAACTGCAAAAATAACACCCAAAAAAAATATTTTCAACATACATGGAAAGTAAGCACTGTGGTGGTCAATCGAAACCTTCAAGTGGCCTCCATTCGCGAAAAATTCTTCTCGCGAAAATATCCCCGTTCACAGCAGTAGACTTGTATACTTACTGGCTATCTAATATTCTATCTATGCTTCTAGCACAAATGAATTAGTACTGTAGGTGCAGCAGGAAGCAAACATCTCAGCTCAGAAAAATATTTCACTGAAACATTAAAAACAAAATGCAGTGACAAATCAGCGCACAATAACCACATATGAAATTTTGCATCTGTAAATTGGATATTGTGTAAACTTAGCAAAATAATGAGCTGAACACTGTTTTCTTTTTTTCTCTGTAAGGTTGTTGCAGCAAAATAGCAAATTAAAGCTTGTATTCCAGCAGAACTAACCCTAATCTATGCATATATCACATTACACTGGCCCTGACGAATGCTAAAGGGGTCCAGTGTCATGCAATTTTAGGGAGAATTTTAGTTAGTAGTAATTGCTGTATTAACCTTAACAGCACTGAGTGCTACAAAATAATCGAGCTGAGCTGAGACGAGTATAGCTATTCGGCTCAGCTCCGAGAGAAAAAGGGGAAAAAACACAGAAAGAAGTGAAAAAAAAAGGGTGATTTTCTCACTCTCAGTGCGTAAGTATTTTGTTTTAGTGATTTTTTGGTTACTGAAGGTAAGAACCTAGTCTCGTCCGTTAGGGTTATTAATGTTCCCGTAAACGGGAACAAGTTATGCCCTCAGTTAAAGTCTTGAGCATATAAACACCCATTCATACCAAAAATAACATTTCTGAACCCCTTATTAAAGGCACTAGTGGGATTGGCTAAATCAGAAATAAAAAAAATATCAAAAATCAGATTTTGGTATGGTCTGTAACAAGTACAGGTATCATAAATACCCTGCAAATGGTAACCCAGAAGCACACTTAACAAGTACAAAATCGGATTATTTTAATCATTGTTGTCCATACGGAACCACTTGCTAAAACACGTAATGAATGGAGATTCAGATCTTGGACACTGCTGTTTTCTCCAGGTCTGTCAATTCATTAGTTTAAAAAAGTAAATATGAAGATCTACAGATACAGTCGGTCTCTAAAAAAAATTGGCAAGTGAAAAGCTATCCTCTTGGAAATTAGGAAATATTGTGTGAATGGAGCTTACATCCACCATCAAGGGCACAGTCTTAGCTTTCAAATGCCGTTTCTTCTGTTAAATTTGCTCATTTAATCTCGGAGACATGTTTTGTTACACGAACGGTAAAACGTAAAATCACAATTGTGCCACATTTAGCAAGGGAAGATGAACTTTATCCAATAATTCTACCTCTATCTGGCCCTGATCATTTATTGCATATCTCCATTTTTTATTTTGGCCTTTTTCCTAGATTTTGTAGGTTTCCAAACCCAAAAGGAGATTCCTTCACTTTTTTAATGTCTTAAAGTCATCCTTTTCCCAATTATTTTTTATATAAAACATGTCAATGGCTTGTCTTCCACTTAATTTTTCTTCTTATTGCCTGTTGTTTCAGCTACATTGTCCATATTTAATAGTTTTGTTGCATTTGAACCAACCCGACTATTTTTTTCAATTTTTAGCCCGGGTTACTCTTTTACATAATACAAGTTAAATGTTTTTTTTTAGTTATTTTGAACAAGTAATGGCCATCTATGACAGAAACCCTGTGTTTGTTAATGCCCATATGAAAATTGCTAATGAATAAAATGGGACTTTACTGATATGAATGAGCAGCTATCACTATTCAGACAGCCAGTCAAGTATCATAAATGTGTTCAGGAAAAAAAATATGGGGCAGTTTTTGTTACAAGCTGGCAACCATGTAAGATCAACTGCTCAATGGTATAGTTATCATAATGAGTTGTTGCAAAAATGCAAATTTATTTTGGCCTTTTTTGGGCCAAAAAAGATGATTTTGGCCAAAAAATTGATTTTGAGTTTTGATGTATTGATATCTTCCAAAACAAGCTTTATCGAAAAATTTACCACTTTTAAGATTTGGACCATATTTACGCTTAAATAACAATTAAGATAGATTACAATAAAGGAAAATAAAGCATTCCAGAGCATTTAAGGTCATTTTTCTCAAAATATTGTTTATTTGAAATTATGATGCACATAACATGTTTAAAGTAAGCACAAAAGCATCAAAAACATTAACACAGTTCTGTTTGACCTAAAGTGTGAATGCTTTTACTTTTAAGTACAAATCTACAGTAGGTAACTTTAAAGGCCGGACAATCTAGGAATGTTACAATGATTGTGTTGTAATCCATTTCGGATGAACCATTCACATAGTGATTTTGGCCCCGGAAAATTTGGATTTTCTGATTTCACTGTTTGTTTATTGTTAACGAGAAGACAGGTTAGATGAAAACAGTATTAGCACTTAGGGCTATATTTTAGTCATAATTGAAAAATTACTGTAGTAAAAAAAAAAGGAAATAAAGACTTTCCAGAAGGCATTAGCTTGTAAGGGGTCATTTCTCACAATAACGGATATTTAAACCAATGCTTTACAAAAAATATTTAAGTAAGCACCAAAACTCATCAAAACTGCTATAAAAAATGTTTGGACTGACCTAAAATATAAGGAAGTACACGATAACTTGACTAAACTAGAGCGTTAAGCCCTCAAAACATTAAGGGAAAAGAAACATTTAGTTTTCCAACAAAACCGGATTAAAATCTGCTGGCATAGTCGTCGTAATCAATAAAACGGATTACATAAATGAAGGTAAATTATGCTGACAGGTAACCAAACACTGAAAATCGATGCAGAAATGACATTAGATACAGTGATGAAATTGGTTTTTAACAAAACGGCTTCTTAACCTCATGGTATGGTATCGAAGCAGTGATTGATATAAAAAATACACACGACTATATCTATCCAATATGAACATAAAATGCAGAAC
>JAMKCH010042327.1:0-36986 GCA_023653785.1 Ophioderma brevispina
CCGCTCACTCGCTCACTCACTCACACACTCTATACCACACACCCACACTCACTCACTCACCACACCACTCTCTCTCTCTCTACTCCCCTACCCACCCACCCTCATGCACTCAGTAATTACTCACTCAGTATATCACTCCACTTCATCACTCACCCACGCTCACTCCACATCGCTCACTCAACTCACAGACCCACTCACTCACCAGACACTCACTCAGCACTCACACAACACACACACACACATCCCTCACACACCTCACTTCACCCCACCTACCAATGGCCACCCTCACTCATTCACTCACTCGATCGATCACTCACTCACTAACCTACTCACCCACCACCACCCTCCACTCATTACTCACTCGATCACTCACCACTCACTCACGCCTCACTCACTCCTCACTCACGCACAGCCACTCCACTGCACTCACCCACACTCAGCCCACACACGCTCATACACTCACATCACGCACTCACCTACCCCACCCACCCTCAAGCATCACCGTCAACCCTCTCATCACTCACGCTCACTCCACACTCGCTCACTCACGCACACAACTCAGACATAACCGCAGCACCACTCACACAACATTCTCTCCCTCTCACTCACTCACTCACAATACCCCCACCCTCACTCATCACTCGATCACTCACACATAATCACATATAGTTCTCCTCATACTCATTCACGCACAACTCACTCACTCACTAACTCACTCACCCTACTCACACGTCCTACTCACCGCTTCACTCACACTCACTCACTCACTCACTACACTTCATACACTCCACACACACTCACTCACTCACACCACTCTCTCTCTCTCACCACTCACCCCCACCCACCCACCCTTAATGCACTCATTACTCACTCACTCACTCGATCGATCACTCAACCCAGCTAACATGGAGATATTGGGCAATATAGGCCCGATATTTACTCAATATCGGGCCAGTATTGGCTACAGTTATCGGTCCCCCAATATAGTTGCTAAACGGACCCCAAAATTGTACCAATATTGGGCCCGGGGCAATGTTGGCACAAGATTGGGCCAATTCTTTGGTAATAGATATTGAACCAATATTGGGAATATATCAATATTTATATTGCAAAAAAAAATTTTCAGCCCTGCTTATTTAAATAAATTTAATGAACTATTTGAGCTAGTCAAATAGTTATTTTTTTATTGAAATTGTTATTATATAGTATAATATTTTTGAAATATTGGGTTCTGTTTAAAACACAAATATCCTTGAGTAGATTTTAGCGTATTTCGTATGTTTTTATTGTTTTATCACCATGCTATTTTAGGCAAGCAATTATGCTTAAGGCCAATCTTGGGCCAACGTTATCCACCAATAATAATGGCTCTATATTGGCTGTTGATCGATTGCACCAATATCATGCGCCAATATTAGACAATTTAAAGGATGCCGATATGAAGCCGATATCAACTATTGCACAACGGATTCGTAATTATGCTGATTACTAATTAGCATATATTCCCAATTTAGAAAGATTGCTCAGGCCAACCAATGAGAGCTGTGGATTGGTAAACGTCAGAACTTTTAGCCAATCCGTTTTTTTTAAAAGGGTTTGTAGTCGAAATGGTCTTTGTTGTTTGTACTTTGGGTTTGTTTTTAGACAACAGCGCCAGTCGGGGGCTAGCCCCTTGAGAAGGGCAGGACCATTATGCACACAAGCTCGGCCAACATAGCCGGCGGCAGGGAAGACAAACCAACTCAAAATTCCCAAAATAAACCTCATGAATCCAAAAGTCAGGATAGGGATGACTCAGGAGCTAGAGGACAAGCTCTAGTGACCGGTTGTCTCCTAAATCGAAATCTGGCTTAATTGCTTCTGAATGGTGTAGCAGCATAGGCCTACAATATATTGTGTCTGAGATTAAATAAGGCTTGTACCATGAAGCAGAAAAAAATGGGCCAGATAAACTGGGCTCATAGCTGATCAATGATGCCATCATAGTCCTAGATTGGTGATTGATATAGCTAAATACAGAAATAGTAAATTTAAGTGGTTTTAAAATTTTAGATTCAAGTAATAAAGTAAGTTGAAAGATTAAAGGAATTTATTTTAATGTTCAAGAAATTAACAAAGGAAAATAGTTTGATTTCACATGAATATTTGACTTCATCTGGATTCCTGATTGCTAAATTAGTAAAAATAATATAAACATTTACCAAATTGGAGTTAATTTCTCTGGAACTTGTAACAATTTGATTCAGCAAAAATGTCCAAAATAACTTGAAATTGTATGGGAAAGCATTTTTTTGGTGTCTTTATTGATTCGTATGACAATAAATATCGCGCAAAGTGCCATTATTCACAAAGTGCGCAGCGCACTTCTTAATTTTCGTATAGTAGATAGAAGGACGCTTATTTCTCCCTAGCGCAGATTGCTTAATTTCCCAAAGTGGAGCGGCGCACTTCTTGTATATCGACATAGGGCCGCGCAAAGATTTTGGAAGACTGTGTTAAAAAAAAAATACAGGTCCAAACTGCCAGGCCTGTGGAAATTTTTAAGGTGTGGGAGCGCAGCCCCGGGTCCCGCTACATAATCAATATTTATATTGAAAGTGGGGCAAGTCACTGCCCCTGAAGCAATATTTTTTTTGTTGAGTTTTTGTCCACAATGTGTTTAATGTTACATGAATAAACATATGTGTTATAGATCATATAAAGCGTTACATAAAATGTCGGCTTTCGTCCTTGCTGTCATAACGCACTACCTCAGATATCATTTTAGAATCTGCCCCTGGTTAGCCATTTGATTTAAATTACCGAAAAACCTAAAGGTCCTTTTACCATGGCACGTAAAGCAATAACAGCACATTTTTTAAAAGCCCCCCCCCCCCCCAATTTTCAAAATAGTTGAGATTATTGGCGCAAGTTATGTTGGTACTGGTTCTAGTAAACTATACCGGTGAATGGTAGAGCTCAAATTTCTCTATGTGTTGCGAAAGAATGAATTCTGTAATTAGGAATAATTAATATCGGATATATCGATAACATTCCAACGGCTGATGGAAATGTCATTGAAATACCCAGGAAATTGCTATGTTTACGTGTCTACGCTCTTCTATTCCGTCGGTTCAGGCAAGTTAAGTTAGAGGTCATTTCTTGAGGTGCACTATTTCATCATGAACGGACGTGGACATAAAATTGGCGTTTCCAGTTCCGCTGTTAAATTACAATCGGGATCCCGATTTAGTTTTATGACAACTACGCTTTTTTTAGCATTTTCGTTCGCAGGTAGGGCCTATAGTTTACTAGACAATGACGAACACAACTGTGCAAAAACTCCAATTTTGAAAATGGGAAAACGCTCTTAAAAAAATGGCCATTATTGATTTAAGGCTACAATAATTTGGTTTGATATTCAGCTATGGTACTAACTAAAGCGGGATGCCCGCGTTTCGCGCGGCGCGGGCACCCGCTAGATGATTGAATCGAGTAGATCACCAAAAGTACTGTCATAACACGTGGAAACAATAGATGTGCTAGATGATAAACATAGGAGATTTGATAGGGCCAAGTAGAACAACAATTTTTGGATAGTACAAACACGCATGCGTGCGAAATCATAAAATATATGCAAAATAATCCATAGTTTTGAATTGGAGTGTGAACACTTAAGATGCATTGTAATTGAAAACTTGCCAGGACCACAAATGTGGTTCCCTTCCCTCCGCGTACCAAGTGTACTGGGAAGCGGGTAGTTCTCAATCTTCTCTTTCTCCCTTTCTCCTCTTCATTTCATCCCCTCTCCCTTTGCTCTCCGTACCCTCCGACTATCCCACACAGAATATACCTCCCCTTTATATCGTCTCATTCCCATCCCCTCTATATGGATCCCCTCCCCTCTCCGTCCCTCTTACCCTTCTCGTTAGTCCTTTCTACTCTCTTGGTCACTCTCACCACTGTCGCTTCCCCTCAGTACTTGCCCTATCCTTTTTATTTGGCTTGCCCTTGAGCCCCAAGTGTTAAACAATAAAACAAATCCGATAACTATATGATTCGGTCGTCACTTCACTCACTCCACTCACTCCACCCACCACGGCACTGCTGGCTCTCGCCCGCACGCCCCGCCCCTCCCTCACTCCCTCACTCGTACTCCCTCAGCACTCACGGCCACCACCCGCAGCGCACTACGTGGTCGTTAACTCACGCCACTCCTCACACTTACTCGCACGAATCACCACTTACTCACGCACAGAACGCACTCACACATACTCACTCAAATAGTCGCACTCAATCCACTCACGCACTAACACGGAAAACGCACTCACTGCACCCTCACTCACCTACCCACCACCCTCAATCACACTCACTCACTTCAATCCATCACCTCACTCAATCACGTTTATCACGCTCACTCACTCACAACTTACTCCAAAGAGCACTCACTCACACATACCTCACTAGTCTCCCTCACTTCACTCACACGCTCACTCACGCTCACTCATGCTCACTCACACTCGCTCACTCACAGCACCCACTCATTCACGCACTCACTCACTCACTCACTCATCACTCATACACTCAACACACACACACACACACACCCGCATCACTCACTCACTCACTCATATTCACTCACATCACCATTCACTCACGTTTACTCACGCTCACTCACTCACACTTACTCACAGCACTCACACACACATACTCACTCACCATGTATCACTTCACTCACTCGATTCCATCTTACTCACTCCTCACTCACTCACTCACACTCTCACTCACTCACACTCGCTCACTCACACCACCAAACTCATTCACACTCACTCACTCATTCACTATCTTACTCACTCACTCACAGATCGTCGACAATCACACACAACACAACACACTCTCTCACTCACTCACTCACTCACTCACAACACCTATTAAAAAGCACTCCACACACATCAATCACTCACATACACACTCTGCACTCACTCACTCACTCACTCACCCTCACGCACTCACGTTTACTCACGCTCACTCACTCACTCACACTTACTCCCTCACCGCACTCACTCACACAACTCACTCACATAGTCTCAATCACTCACTCTCTCATATACCACCCACCCTCACTACTCACTACACTCCTCCACTCACTCACTCACGTTTACTCACGCTCAATCACTCACACTTACTCACAGCACTCACTCACTCACTCACAAATACTCACTCAATTTTCTCTCTCACTCACTCCCCCTCCACTCACGCATCACTCACACACCCTCTCAATCACGCACACTCGCTCACTCACTCACAGCATCCACTCACTCACTCACTCCATTTCACCACACACACTCTCTCTCACTCACTAACTCACTCACCACCTCTCCCTCCCCTCCCTCCCTCCCTCCCCATACTAATTCATCACTCAACTCTACCCTCACTCACTCACCCTAAATCACTCCCTCACTCCTCACTCACTCCTCACCTACCATCACCCACCCTCACTAAATCACTCACTCAAGTTACTCACGGCTCACTCACTCACACTATAGTACAGCAATCACGTACTCACCCTCCTCACTCACGACTACTCACGCTAACTCACTCACACTTACTCGCTCACAGCACTCACTCACACATATCCACTCACTCGCTCACCCTCACCTCACTCACTACTCATCACTCCCTACCCAACCACCCCTCACTCATAACTCACTTACTCACTCACACACACTCACTACTCACAACATACTCACATAGTCTCACTCACTACGTACTCACTCACTCGCCCTGCACTAACTCACGTACTCACCCACTCCCCTCTCACTCACTTCACGCTAACTCACACTCGCTCACTCACAGCACCCACTCACTCACTCACATGGTCTTACTCACTCACAGCACTCACACACACCACAATCGCTCCACTCACTCACGCACTTCACTCACAACACCTACTTACAGCACTCACACACACTCACGCACAATGACACCAAACTATCTTCTCTCTCAACTCATTCACTCAATTTAATCATCCCTCCACTCTCCCTCCCTCCATCCCTCACTCCCTCCCTCGCTCCCTCCCTCACTCACTTCACTCACTCACTCACTTCACTGTTTATACACCGTTTCCCTAAATCACACTACTCACCAGCACGCACTCAGTTCAATAACAACATACCTCACATTTAGTCTTCTCTCACTCCACCCTCCCTCCCCCTCCCTCCCCCTCGTCCCTCCCCAGGTCCAAAATCACAGTTGATCCCAGTTGTGAAAGTTGTTACATTTTCCGATGACTAACTGGTTTCAACTGTTGTTTCAAGTTTGTAACTGGTCTTACTGAGTTCAACCTTTGGTCAGCAAAAACATTGTTGAAATTGGTCAAACTGATTCAACTGGATTTCAACAACTGGGATCAACTGGATTTCAACTGGTTACAGTTGAAACCAGTCACTGGGATATCCACTGGAAATTTTGGACCCTCCCTCCTCCTCGCCGTTTATCCACGCTCACTCACTCACTCACACTCGCCACTCACCCTCACTCACCATCACTCCTCACTCACCCTCACTCACTCACCTACCACCCCAAACTC
Source organism: Ophioderma brevispina (assembly GCA_023653785.1). NCBI lineage: Eukaryota > Metazoa > Echinodermata > Ophiuroidea > Amphilepidida > Ophiodermatidae > Ophioderma > Ophioderma brevispina. The sequence goes on from JAMKCH010042327.1 coordinate 6,569, forward strand.
AATCATCACGCACACTCTCACTCACTCACAAACTCACTACACTCGTCACTCACTCACGCACTACGCACTAATCACACACACACAACTCACTCACACACATTCGCTCTCTCTCACTCTCACTCACTCACCCACCTACCTACCCACCCACCTCACTCATCACTCACTCGATCACTCAACATAATCACATAGTCCAATCACTCACTCACGCACACTCACCACTCACCCTCTCACTCCCTCACGCTTCATGCCCACTCAACTCAATCACTCATCACTCGCTCCTACCACTCACTTAACTCACACACTCATACAAACACACACTCACTCACTAACACACACGCTCTCTCTCACTCCACTACCCACCCAACCCTCATGCACTCATAATACTCACTCACTCTATCACTCACTCAAGCAATAACCCACGCTCACTCACACTCGCTCACTCAACTCACGCACACACTCACTCACTCATACACGCAATCACACACACACAAATACACACCCTCCACACATCAACTCACTCACTCACTCACATACCCACCAACCTCACTCATCACTCACTCGAGGCGATAACACTCACTCATCACCTACTCACCCACCCACCATCACTCATACTCACTCGATCACTCCACACTTCACTCACGCTCACTAGCTCGCTCACTCACTCACAGCACCCCCTCAAATAACCCACACCACCACACAAACTCTCTATCATCACTCACTAACTCACCTACCCACCCACCCTAACTCATCACAGCAATCAACCTCATCACACTCGCTCCATCACGCACACACTCATACACGTCACACACAGCACTCCACACCTCTCTCCCTCTCACTCACTCACTCACTCACTACCCACCCACCCTCACTAATCACCGATTCACCTCACACATACTCACAATAGTCTCAATCAATCACTCATTCACGCACACTCACTCACTCCACGCAACTCCCACTCACTCACGCTCACTCACTCACTCATCACACCACTATACAATCAACACACACACTCATCCACTCACTCACACACTCTCTCTCTCAATCACTCACTCCCCTACCCACCCAACTCCATGCACTCATTCAGGCCCGAGTGCCAGGAATTTATGCGGGGGGGGGGGCGGGATTTGCCAGAAGCGGACCTTTGCGTACCAAAAAAAAATCTTTCGGCTCGATGCGCTCGCGGTTGACCCATAATTTTCCCCGTCGTCTCCAAATTCTTAAGAGCGGGGGGGTGGGGGCCCGGGGGGGCCCGTCTGGCTTTGCCTTCCCCCGGTCTCATTGGGGGGTGGTCGGGGGCACGCTGTTGGTCGCGGGTTCGGGAGGGGGGGGGCCTGTGGCAAGGCGTTCGGTGGCGGGGGGCTGGGGGGGGTGGTCGGGGGGGGGGGTGGGGCGGTTGAGAGAAGAAAAAAAAATTGTTAAAGCGTTGAGAAAACAACAGTATAGTAACAACGACAAATCGTAAATGCGATGGTTAACAGCTGTTTATCATTCATATAACATGCACCAAAACCCTAGACAAACTTTTAATTGAACAACACGGAACTTAACATGGCAAAGCGGACCTTCAACATCATAAAGCGGACCTTGTATTTGGGGGGGTGCGTCGCACCCCCCCGCACCCCCCCCCCCTGGCTACGGCCCTGCACTCTTAATACACTCAACTCACTCACCGATTCGACACTACAGTATCACTCACTCACTCACTTGTTCACTCACTCACTCATGCTCACTCACACTCGCTCACTCACAGCACCCACTCACTCACTAGACACTCACACACACACACACAAACACACACTCCCTCACACCAACACTCACTCACTCCACTCACCTACCCACCTCCCTCACTAATCACTCAACAATCGATCGATCGATCGATAACTCACTAACTCACCTACCCCCCACCACCCTCACTACATTACTCATCGATCACTCACTCACTCCTCGATCGATCACTCACTCACTCACTTCACGCACCCACTCAATCACTCACCCACACACGCACCACACACTTCATCACTCACTCACTCACTCACTCACTCACTCACGCACTCACTCACTAACTCAATCACTCACTCACTCACTCAATCCACTGCCATCCTTATATTCTGTTTATTATTTTTGGCAGCACTTCATTTCCATATATTATTCTCATATCCAATTCATCATTTTTTGTGTTATCCATTTTTTTAGGTATTAGTTGTAAGTTAAGCAATAAGAAAACAAAGGTAATTCCACGAAAATTTTGCATCTGCATGAAATTAAAAGTTTGCTTTGATGCTTCCCAATATTACCGCTTCTGTAAAGTAGAAGCAGTAAGAAAAAACTACTACCCTGTAGCAATACACCATTGGCCCAACGTTGGACCAACAGCATCGACTACGTTGGGTAAACGTCAACATAAGACGTTGGACCAATATAAAAAGGTCTCCGCCACAGCCCAACGTTGCACAACATCAATTTTTGCCGTTGGGATAAAGATAGATCGACATATCCATAAACAAAGAGGTGGGTTATCAGCTGCTGTGCACCATTTGGCGACACACGTTAGTTTTAACTTTGGGACTGTGTACTTGGGAAAATTTGACACACGTATATGGATAATATGACTCAATGACAGAATTGGCAATGTTGCAAGTTTCGAATAGACCTGATTGGGAAAAGGGAAAACTCTTCCACTCTTCTGTAGTATGGATAGATATACCGGTGAAAAATTCAGCGGGCAAGAAATCCCCATTCGATTAACACGTAAATGCAAAATCTTGACGAAAAATTCGGTTTTTTTCGGATAGGTAGTAAGGAAATTTTATGATTCCAAAACGATGGAGCTGAAGCATCAATTTCACGTAAGAGTTATTATTTTACAACTTTCCAAACGAATAACGGACGAAGACGAGGTCATATGTGCCTCATGGGAACAACCATGATCGACCCACACCAGTGCGCCCAATTTGGTTTGTGCCTTGCACTCCATATTGCTGTAATTTTTCTTTTTTTTTTGCTATTAGGGTGAGTTGCTATATTAAATGAGGCCTGGTTGGCGTCGTCTGAAAAAAAGAATAGACTGAAAATACGGCCCTCAATTAGAGTTAAGCGTGCTTCGATGTGGGGTAGACATGCATTATTTCAAAGCAACAGTAGATCAAATCGCATATGTTACCCAAAAATTGATTTGTCATTAACTTATAGTGCATTACTTTTTGTCTCCTACTGCTCCAGCGCATAGCAGACTCGGCGGCCAAGCCTCCTTCAATTATAGCAACTCGCAAAAATTAAAATAACTACCGCTGAGATGCAGATTACAGCAATACGGAGTTAAAACATGACCTTACACAGGGGTAGCGGGCTGCCGCACGCACCGTTGAATAGTCGCCGATTTTGCTTCACCTTTATTGTCCAAGTTAAGGAATCTGGATAACAATAGAACATCTGTGTGTGGGAATATGTGCCAGCCGGTGTTGGCTATTTCCCGCAACAGTGAGAAGGGCAAAAAGCAAACTTCATGTTGTTTCAATCGATGACTCAGACCGCATCCATGTGAGAGGTCATGAGTACCAACCACAAACCAATTGGGTGCTTTTAAATTTATGTGGATCGGGTCGTGAGGGTACCCATGACCCCACATACGACAGGTAAAGGGTGTTCCCACGAACCCAAATACGACCTCCTCGTCCGTGATTCATTAAAAAAAATTAAGAAATAACACTTACAGTGGGGTTATCTTCAGCTCAAACGGTTTTGAATAAGAAAAAATTCCTTGACAACAACGAAAAACAAATCTGATTTTTCCGTTAAATTCGCTTTAGTGTTAAACCAAAATAATGGCGAAATTTCTAAAATCAGGATAGGATTTCTTGGCTGCCCTGACCTGGCTCCAACCGCGCGGTGGAATAGCGCCATCGCTTAATAGCCGAAAACTTTGGAATTAAAATGAAATTCCCGTACATTTTAACCCGTACGCATGGATATGAGCTCTTGTGTAAGAAACGGTATGTGCCAGACGGTTGTAAAAACCTAGGTAGTAATTAATTGGGTGGTTTCTATGTGACACAACTATATTTATTTCTTCTTCCTATATTATCTGAATCACGGGGAAAATCTTTTGAAATTAAATTCTATAAGTTTATCTATGGAATTGTTGTTTATAAAGGGCTTGGTGTTTATCCCAAAAGGGGAATACTTGTTAAATTGTACTAGTTAGTTAACTAGATCTCGAAACAATATTCAAAAGTAATAAACAACCTATATGTATGTCATGAGCTGTGAATCTGTCAGCTTTGTAACTTTCTTTGTGGAAAATCAGCCTATTTGAACTAAAAATAATGTTTGCTTTAGTTTTATATATAGCTAATGACACTACTAATTGAGCTATGTTTTTCAAGAACGAGGATAAGCATGAGAATTTGCTAGATTCTGTCATGTATCGTGTCTTGAAATTGAATTGATGATGAGTAGCCGAAAATGAACTTCCGAACGGTTGGTTGTGTGGGCCATGCGTGCAATATGGTTATATTTTCAGTGATGCAGTTTGCAAGCCTCCCAGCAGCTAATGAATCGAACAAACATGTAAGAAATGGTGTGGAGTATGATGAGGTAAAAGATTATCAACACGAAGATGAACTGGTGCAAATTTTACGACCTCTGAAAAGACCAAAGATAGCTTCATCATCAGGATATCGAGAATGGCAAAAAGGGTACTTTATTCTCTCTGTCAGTGTCATAATTCGTTTTCTCAGGGTCAAGACTACACCAGCATTTCTGCCAGACAACAACGCGCAAAGGAAATGCATAACCATAGTCCTACATGCGCATACAAGCACTAACTTGGAAAGAATTTGTATTGTGCCACCACCCTGTGAATTCGGCAGTCTCAACGGAATAAACTGCATGTTAAAGGATGTGGTGGCAGAATACTGAATTCATCCCCTAACTTTCATGCGCATATGGTTATGCGCTATGAGTTGGGGTATAGGAAAAGGTGGAGGTGTTACATTTTCACAAATATTTTACAACATTTTTTTAATGTATCATTATGACATTAGAACCAAGAAAGGTTTAAGTTATTTTATGTTTCATTTTTTAGATAATTTATTTAGCTTGAAAACGATAACAATTTCAAATTTGTGCTTATAGATGTATACTTTTGGAGATATTGTAATTTGAATGGGTCAGTGTCAGGGGTAGTCCTGATGATCATGACTAGAGAGTAGATAGTCTTAACTTTTTTATGGCTGCTGTTATCATCTAGACTAAAAAGATTATGTCCAAATTTTAAAAGATGATGCCATAAGTTACAATTATTGGAACTATGTCGGGAAACAGGGGTGGAGGTGCATATAGTTCTGCTAAGCATAACTCCACATTATGTCTTAAACATGTTGTCAATAACGGATGTGAAGTTATGCAAAACCACATGGAATACCTTTCCCCTGTTACCTCAAGTTCAACTCTGTCGATCTCAAAATCCCTCCATGTACGATATATCCCTGTTTTTACTATCAAACACAACTTGAGATCCTAGCTATATAATGTGATGACATATATGTGAAAAAACTTAAAAGAATTAGAAATTAAAAATTTTGAAGAAAATTGCGACTACAATCACTTAGCTGCACGTAGTAAAAGGAACTTCTACCGTGATAAACGTTTTTATTTGGGCGTACTCGCATCACGGTTGAAGCACTTCCGTATACAATAACCTGTAGCGGTGTAAATGAATAGGCTCCGAAGAAAAAAGGTTTCGCAAATATTCGGAGCTAATAAAAATTGTTTCATATTATCCTCGCTCGTAAAACAAGGCACACACTTACCTGAGAAGGTCTTTTATCATAATAGATGCATAAAATTCATAATTAGTAATTCTGAGATACAAAATTCAGGGAAAATCCTTCCATATATAATTGTATTGTTCCACAACAGTGACAACAGCGGCAATACTAGCGTCTGATTTGCTCATATATTTAGGGTTGCATTGCGAACTAGCTGCACTCCAGTGCATGAATGAAGCCATATGATGGATTTCTACTGTTTTTAGACAAATTTTTGAGGATTAACTATTTCAAAAGGTAATTTATTATCTAAGGAACATATATATCAACTCGATTCTGAATTGCTTTTGATATTTTGTTCGTCTGCAGTGTGCAAAGTTGGCTCTTTGAAATGGCCTGCTCAGTCATGCTGGTAACAGGGGGAAAGGTATTCCATGTGTTTTTTGCATAACTTCAACATCCGGTAATGACAACATGTTAAAGACATACATTATGTGGAGTTTATGCTTAGCAGAACTGGAGGTGCATACAGATGAGGTGCATACGGATGAGGTATGTGTTTCATGTATAGGTATTTATTGATATTCGGCTGTTTGCGTTTATTTTTGATAACATATCTTTGTAACCCAGCCATGTATTAAGCTAAATAACATCTCATCTCATTTTTGTACGTTTGTTATTTATTGCCGTTCATTTTGACCCATACAACATTAAAGGCTATGATGATCGTTGCAAATTTTTAAACCTTTTTGCCTTGTGATGTAGGGTTTTTTGTCCTATGTTACGATGCTGTACAATGGTGGGTTATATGTGCTGCCTCAAAGTTCGTGGGCATAACTTTTTAAAGTAATTATCCTAACCCCAGCAAAAGTTAACATTTTCAGAAATGGAATGTGCTGAGAAATTCAAGTATTCCACCCTTTCTCCTCTGGAGGTTGCTTTAAAAAGTTTGACTGCATTTTTTCACAACTGGAAGCTTCAGTAATACCCATCTTTTGTGAGTTCCCTTTTTTTTGAAGCTTATTATGTCCCCTACACATGTATCTCAAGCAGTTGTATCAATATAAAGAATTGAAGGTAACAATTAGACTGTTACAACAACAAATTGTGTACTTTTTAACAACTTACAAAACAAAAAAAACCAAAATTTCACTTTTCTCCACCCTATAGGACACCGTGTGGCACCCTGTATATTAAAGGCGGCGTGTGTTCCAATCGTCTTTGGACCCCCCCCTGATTTACCACCCGAGAAGTAGTATCGATTTTGATATCGCGATGAAAGTCCGTATTTTTTCTTATTGTCTTGTCGTGCTGAAATTTGGAAGCCATCCATCCATTTACGTATCCCAAGATCTAAACAAAACCACCGTATTAGGGTGAACTATCAATTAGCACAGGTTGAATAAGGCTTTGTAACATGCATTATCATCCTCGCGTCTACCATCAAAAACCACAATTTTGGTTTCCCCACGGTACTTGTGGGTGTATGCAAGTGCCAGGCTCTCATTCAAGTAGAGGAACCAAAATACGAAGTAATCGGAACAACCACCTTTAACATACAATTGCATTCTGCCTTACATTTTCAGCTTTAACAACAATTACTATCGTTTTTATTGGTACTGAAAAACAATTGATGACTTATTCTCAGTAATGTGAAAACTTAATATTTGTAGTTTCCAAAGCATGTAACGCATTTTGCCCCAACTCCTGGCGCATGACCATATTCAAAACGGAAGTTTTGGCAAGTGACTTAGAGAATAAAAGCTCATAGGAATTTTGGTGTTTTTGCTATCTAAATATCGTTTCATATTGGATGGGAAGTTACTGCCCATCCATATGACACGATATCGATAAGCAAACAACAAATCCTATCTTTTATCTCATCTTATTTATTTTTGGGTTATTTAATCAACTTGAAAATATTTTTATTTCAATCCGATTAGTTACAAAGGGCAAAATTAATCCCCTTTTCCCCCGCTTTCCAAAAAATAAACCACCCCGTTCTTGCTGCGTACACTGCGTAACCTTATACACGCGCGCGTAAACACTTGCACGATGACGCACTGAATATGTGTCTCATATAAGTAGGGCAACAACCAGTGATATTGCGTGTTTGCTTACTAACCCCGCCACCTGAATAAGAATAGTCTATACTCAGTCATGCTATCAATGCTATTATGGTATTACTATTAGGCATGTGATAGTTAAATGTTAATAGTAAATGTAAAATTTCGAAACTGCATGTTGTTTTCAAGACTGTTTAAAGAGGTTCCACACCGATATCATTTTTGACCCCTTTTGAGGTTGAGAGCTAAAAACGTATTCGAATCCCCATGCTATCTCATGCCTCCAGGATAAATTTCACAGGGGTGAGTGACACGCTCTCACCTGCACTTTCAAATTCGGCTGTTACTCAGCCTAATCGGAAAAGAGTTAGCATGAATGTGAAAAAAATTATTTTGGCTTTACATATCAAATGAAACCAGTCTAAAGTTTGAAAAACATCTCTGCTTTGTAGAAATGGGTGAACAAAATTCAGAGGTCCATGAGTCCTGGAACCAAGGCACAAAATAAACGAGGACTAAGGGCGATTAGCCCTCAGGTTTCACAAAATAGCCCCTGTGAGAAACGATGTTGGCCTCCTATGGAGCCCTAAGTATTTTGTCCCTGCCTGGAACAGACTATTGTGGTTGTAGGGGTGCAGAATACAGTATCACAGATGGACATTTTGTTTGGTACATTGTAATAGAGAAGTTCTCAAACATTTCAATGTGTTGAGTGTCAGTATTTATAGTATGGATATTATTTCATCAAAACAAAAGCAAAATTGGGAAAAATTTTAATCACAATCAATCATACCACATGCTTGTTGGCATTCTCGAGCAGAGGTGACCGTCCGTGACACAAAAACTTCAAAAAGTTTTCCTACTTCTTACATAAAAGAGAAACAATTTAAAGAAAACTAAGGCAAGTATCTCGTCTTTACCATTTCTTATGGTATAATAGGGCCAACGTTTCAACAGGAACCAACGCGGTCGGGTTGAGGCAGACAGTTAGTTTGTTTGGTTGCAATATGGGATTTTAGTAGTCATCTACCTATTCAAAAATTGTAAATATATTGCAAAGTTGCTTCTCTCGTTAGCTTTGGATGTCCGTCCGTGACAGTGAAAAATGTCTGTCCGTGACACATTTGTTTCGGACAATCTCTTAAAAATACAAATTGTGTGGAAAATCTTTCTACCTGGGAAGGAAGTCAACTAACCAAGCTAACTGATGTACTGGATAATTTTTGTCAAAATGAGGTGCGACGGATAGAAATTGCAAATGAGAACTAAAATTTGAAAACCTCCAAATCTATCTAGTTCATCCGTGATGCAAACATCATGTTTTTTGGTAGTGTCCCACATGTTGGTGACCGCATGTGACCTTTGTCCCCATTCACAAACCGCAGCCGCAGCAGTAGAAGACGTGTGCATTCCATGGATGCTGTATTTTTTTAAAGAAATACTGCCACCAAATGTATAGCCAGAAAACTTTGTTTTTACACTATAATGAGCCAAACCTAGGTTTATTGTAGGGGGTCCAGCCGGGTCCTATCCCTGGGAAATATGTGTAATCTGTCCATGCCCATTGGCAGTTAACAGATTTGTTAAAGATTCAAAGGATTGACCCCACCACAAAAAAATTGAAACTAATTGAAGTTTTGTAATAAACTCATTTAGCAACTCATTTTATCAATCTTTAAACCTAAAAGTTTCTTAATATAAAATAGATTTAATAAATTATAATAAGGAAAATAATTTATATTTTAGGCAATAGATATTGTGTGATTCTGCAAGAATTAGCAAACACTAAAATTTCAAGTACTGTATGAGTGGTGGTTTTCACGTACAGATATTTTCGCGATTTAGCAGTTTATGGACCTTTTTGCGAGTTGTTATTTTTGTGGCATGGAGCTTTTTTATAGCACACTTGCACTTATTAAAACATTTTTGCGAGTGGTTTTTTCGCGGTGCAAGATCCATTTGAGAAAATAAAACCCTCGCAAAAATAACCACTTATACAGTACATCCCAGAAATTTCCTGTATTTTTAAATGGGTTTAGAGACATTAAAGTTCCACTTACAATTCTTTTTTATTGCATAAGAATCACAACTGTTATGTTATCATGCAAATTGCATATTTTTGGTCAAACAATATTTTATCCAAGTATAATGTGTTTTTTGCTTTCCCCACAGATCCACAAAACCCTGGCAGGTTTTCAGTCGAGAAATAACCAAAGACTATATGTACACAGAGGAGGCACCCTATATGGCAGATCTTTTAGATGCATTAGGAAGAGCACCGATAGTCAACTCGAGTATGTTCCGCGGCGGAAGCCAAGTGAAGCTGGATTTCAGGCTGGCTGATGGCAACAGGGCTATGGTCAAACCAATGAGGTACTATAATACTTAGAGAGACATGAGGACATTTCCAGAAAGAAGCATCCCCAATTTTTTTTCGAACCCTGGTTTTTTGCCTATTTGGAATGCTTACCATTGTATTAGATCACACCTGAAGTGAATAAGCTGTCTTTATGTAATAAAATGATTAGTAATTTCTGTTGTGCATGATAGAAGTTCAAAGCATGGTTTCTATAGGGATGATTACGATAGCAGGCAAGTTCAAAACAAGGTTTTGCGGTTTTCTTTTGTACTTGTTTGTCCAATAAACTTTAGAAACATTTTTGGTAGGTGGTCTACTGCCGATCCAGTGCAATTTGAGAGAAATTTGTATTCTCAAAAAATCTCCTGTCACTTTAAAGATACAATTCAAGCAAAATGCACCTGCAATTTTTTTACACATTACCAATGATGAAATCATACCTGAAGTAAATAATAAAAAAAAAAAAACAACTTTTCTTGTAATAAAAAGGTGAATTTATATTTTCTGTCATATATTTGTGACAGAAAATCCAAGCATTCTTCTCTACAGGGCCTGTTAGGGCAACAAGCAAGTTCAAACCTTAGTTTTTGTAGGCTGACAGCGTAGCTGAAGACACTTTACGTTCGGTTGTAGGCTGTGTGTATGATGTATGTATGTACAATGTTTGTCTCTCATCAACATTCTTACAAAAAAGGTGAATCTTGAATATACTCTTGGTATGTGGGTAGTGGTGGACAGTGTTGACGGTAAACATGCATATTAATGAGCTCATTTGCATATTTGTTTTATTGGCCCACATATTCTTTCAATATAGTGAGTGCAAAAGCTGGGAACCACCAAATTCTAGTTGATTTTTTAATTTTAATTCTCAGGAAAAAAAAAGTGAAAAAATTAACAGTTGCCCAACTTTACAATAAATGAAGAAATCCTACACAGCACATATCTTTTTTACTTTAAAAGAAACCTTACAACATGTAGGGTAAAAAAAGTCACTGAAACAAATTTTTTTGGCATAATTAAAAGCCATTCAAATAATGTGCCTCGCATCATTTTAATTTTTTTGATGAAGCATGACGTGTATCTACTTTCACTGTGAAAAGATGACATCTAAAATAAATGATTTTTCCAAATTAAAAAGTAAATAAGTTTGAAACAATTGTGCCTTTTGAATCATTAACATTTAGATTAATGTCTAAATGGAGGATGAAGTTTGTAATTGAAGATGTCGAGATTCAGACTCAACAGGTGTTTAGAAGGTTACCAGCACCGTTGCTGTGGTATTATATCAGTACCGTGATTGAACAACAGGTGGTCATTATTGGCTTGCTGTTAATTGTTTTTTTAAAGGTGCAACGAGAGATTTTTGAGGCACCCAAATATTGTGTCATAATAGTAATTTCATATAGACTAGACACGAAATAGATTTCTTGCCTTGTATTTGGCTACAGAAATGTCTTAAAAGAGAGAAAACCTGCGATTCTGATTTGCTTATATTTCAATACAAAACATAGGCTGAATTTTGTATTTGCTCCTATACGAAATTAGAAATTTCAAAATTTTTGTACCAAAGAAACATTTCTCAGCTTAATCCTTTCAGATGGGGTTATTTTATGGAAGCTTTACATCAGGGCAAAAATCAGCACTTTTGATTTTTTTAAGGACACCTGATATGTGAAATCTCTTGTTGCACCTTTAATAGATAAGTGCTTGTAGTATTAGAAATTCATTTAAAACATCAATACTGGTATCACTTGTGATTCTGGGAACAGTGCACTCTGTATAGGAATATTGTAATTCACACAATCAACCTACCAAATATTTTTAGTTGACACTTGCTGCTCAAACCTGTAGGTGACTCTCTACAAGACCAGAAACAGGTAAAATGTTACCCTCTAGGAAATGGTGACCAGAAACAGATGAAATGTTACGCTATATGAGACCACAAACAGATAAAATGTTACCCTCTATGAGACCAGAAACAGATAAAATGTTATCCTATTTGTGACTAGAAACAGATAAAATGTTACCCTATATAAAACCAGAAACAGGTAAAATGTTATCCTCTGTGAGACCAGAAACAGATAAAATGTTATCCTCTCTGTGAGACCAGAAACCAGAAACAGATAAAATGTTACCCTCTATGAGACCAGAAACAGAAAATGTTACCCTCTATGATACCAAAAACAGATAAAATGTTATCCTCTGTGAGACCAGAAACAAAGGTTACCCTACACGAGACTAGAAACAGATAAAATGTTACCCTATATGAGACTACAAACAGATAAAATGTTATCCTATTTGTGACTAGAAACAGATAAAATGTTATCTTATTTAAGACCAGAAATGGGTTAACTGTTCCCACTATGAGACCAGAAACATAAAATGTTACCCTATATGAGACTACAAACAGATAAAATGTTATCCTATTTGTGACTAGAAACAGATAAAATGTTACCCTCTATGATACCAAAAACAGATAAAATGTTATCCTATTTGTGACTAGAAACAGATAAAATGTTATCCTCTCTGTGAGACCAGAAACAGGTAAAATGTTACCCTCTATGATACCAAAAACAGATAAAATGTTATCCTCTGTGAGACCAGAAACAGATAAAATGTTATCCTATTTGTGACTAGAAACAGATAAAATGTTACCCTATATGAGACTACAAACAGATAAAATGTTATCCTCTGTGAGACCAGAAACAAAGGTTACCCTACACGAGACTAGAAACAGATAAAATGTTATCCTATTTGTGACTAGAAACAGATAAAATGTTATCCTCTCTGTGAGACCAGAAACAAAGGTTACCCTACACGAGACTAGAAACAGATAAAATGTTATCCTCTCTGTGAGACCAGAAACAAAGGTTACCCTACACGAGACTAGAAACAGATAAAATGTTATCCTATTTGTGACTAGAAACAGATAAAATGTTATCCTCTGTGAGACCAGAAACCAGAAACAGATAAAATGTTATCCTATTTGTGACTAGAAACAGATAAAATGTTATCCTATTTGTGACTAGAAACAGATAAAATGTTATCCTATTTGTGACTAGAAACAGATAAAATGTTACCCTCTATGATACCAAAAACAGATAAAATGTTATCCTCTGTGAGACCAGAAACCAGAAACAGATAAAATGTTATCCTATTTGTGACTAGAAACAGATAAAATGTTATCCTATTTGTGACTAGAAACAGATAAAATGTTATCCTCTGTGAGACCAGAAACCAGAAACAGATAAAATGTTACCCTCTATGATACCAAAAACAGAAAATGTTACCCTCTATGATACCAAAAACAGATAAAATGTTATCCTCTGTGAGACCAGAAACAAAGGTTACCCTACACGAGACTAGAAACAGATAAAATGTTATCCTCTGTGAGACCAGAAACCAGAAACAGATAAAATGTTATCCTCTGTGAGACCAGAAACAGATAAAATGTTATCCTATTTGTGACTAGAAACAGATAAAATGTTATCCTATTTGTGACTAGAAACAGATAAAATGTTATCCTATTTGTGACTAGAAACAGATAAAATGTTACCCTCTATGATACCAAAAACAGAAAATGTTACCCTCTATGATACCAAAAACAGATAAAATGTTATCCTCTGTGAGACCAGAAACCAGAAACAGATAAAATGTTATCCTATTTGTGACTAGAAACAGATAAAATGTTATCCTATTTGTGACTAGAAACAGATAAAATGTTATCCTCTGTGAGACCAGAAACAAAGGTTACCCTACACGAGACTAGAAACAGATAAAATGTTACCCTCTATGATACCAAAAACAGATAAAATGTTATCCTCTCTGTGAGACCAGAAACAGATAAAATGTTACCCTCTATGATACCAAAAACAGATAAAATGTTATCCTATTTGTGACTAGAAACAGATAAAATGTTATCCTCTGTGAGACCAGAAACAAAGGTTACCCTACACGAGACTAGAAACAGATAAAATGTTATCCTCTGTGAGACCAGAAACAGATAAAATGTTATCCTATTTGTGACTAGAAACAGATAAAATGTTATCCTCTGTGAGACCAGAAAGGTCATAGTGCAATATCTGCCATGTGATAATTTTGGGTGCTGTCATGTATTAGGGCAACTCTCAATTTCTTTCTTGAAGCTGCCTTAATGGCAGTTGGTCCAGGTCCCCCTCCAAGTCATTCTGGGGAGCTCGGGTCTGTGCTTTCCTTCCACAGGTCCTTGAAGGATGGTTTGTGCAGGCTTGGTGTTGATTTATATCTATGGCCAAACCCAGGAAAGTTATAGTAGGATTTTTTTATTCTGTCAGTTCATTAAAAGATTTGACGGCGTTCGTCGGACGATTCTGTGTTTTTGAGGAGCCTTGTATGCTTTAACTAGTCAATACGTCAATACAATAGAAATTCGATGTGATGATACCAGGTCCAATTAAGGCCATAAATAAAAGATTGTTTCCCCCCCCCTTTTTTGCTCACGAAGAAAAGAAATAATGCAAGGTATTGAATAGATTACAAACAGGCACCAAACGCTGAAGCATTCAACATAAGAAAATATAAAAACAAGTAATCTTACTCCAAAAATTCTTTTTACCAAAGGAATACTAGAAAAATCTGCCGGCCCGTCGCCATGGGGGGGTTGGGGGTGGAAACACCCCCCCCCCCCCCCCAGCGCTCCTTTAAAAAGACGAGAGAAAGAAAAGAGAGAAAAAAAGAGAAAGGAAGAAGGAGAGAGAAAGCAGGGAATAGAGAAGAGAAAAGAAAGAAAGATAGAAAAGCAGGAGAAGAAAGAAAAAACCAAAAAGAGGGACACGCGTGTCAGAAGCATAAGATTGAACTCCAGACTCAGCATAAATCCAAATATCACAAATATTTAAAATGATTCCCCTCAAGCCAAACTAGTTTTTGTTTAAAGTTAACATCACAGTAATCAAGAATCGCTAATGTGCCAACAGAGTACTATGTGGTGTGAAATGCGTAAAATAATTTAAGGAAACCACGAGCATGGCAGCGACATGGGCAAACAAGAGGGTAGCCAATGGGCATTCCCCCTAGTTTGGTCTACCAGTGTTAGGGGAATTTTTAGTCAGGGAGCTGAAGTGGTCGAGAAAAAAAAAAATGGGGGATCGGTTTCCTAGCCCCCAGCACCATTAACTTATAGGTCTGCTGGCCGTTGATTGGGTTAAAGGTGCGTGTTCAGCTCATCTTTGCCCCCCCCCATCGAGTACCGGAATCGTATGATTTGATATCAGATGAAAGGCCGTATTTTTCTCTTTGTCGTCCTGTAATTTGAGCCTCAAAGCAATTTCATTCCCAAGACTATAAACAAAAAACCGCCTTTTAGTGGTTAACCATCAATATTAGCACAGTTATTGAACCGGCTTTGCAATGGGCATGATTGCTTCTACCATCAAAACCGCAAGTTTGTTTCCCCGGGTACTTATGGGGGTGTGGTGCAAGTGCCAGGCTCTCATATAGTAGAGAACACCAGTAGACATACAATCGGAACAAGCACCTTAAGTGACCAGTCTTATGAGGGCACCGCCTACATATTGGTTTGGTAAGGCCATGCCAGTGGACTATATAGTGTAGCATTGTTTACTTATTTGTTTAGGTCCACCACACAAACGTGCCAGGACTTTGTGTGTGGGATGGATGTAGAAGGCGAAGGTTATATGATTGAATGACATATGGCAAAATTATCGGAATCTGAAGAAAATGTTAAAAACTCTGAATTAAGTGATTGCGAAAGATCTTTTAGCAGAGAAAGTGTTTTGAAGAAGAATAAAATCTTGCGTAAGTGTTGAGCTCCGAGTGTTACTTATCTTAGCGAGATTGTTTTCAACCAGTTCAAGTGGCTAGAAGTTCCTGTTCTCGGCTTCGTTACTTGGTTCAGGGGTGTATTTTTAATTGTGAAATGGCTGAGGGCATCTAGGGGCACAAACGTTTCAAAGTCTGGGACGTCACCTTTGTTATGGTGGTAATTAAGTCCGGTTTTCCGCTTAGTACAGCGCATGAGATATGAGGGCGCCGTCCGGTGAATGCATGTTATCGATCGATCTTGCAACATTACAAAAAACTAAAAAAAAAACAGAGGTGAAAAAGATTTTGAACTTAAGTTTTGTTATTGTGTTTAAACCTTATCGATGCGCTTAAAGACGTCAATGACATAATAAGAAAATGTGTGAAAAAATTTTACAAGGGTCACTCCTACGACCCCGACTAGTTCCAAGTTATAAGGGGTCCATAATACCCGGGAGGTCCATTATACCCCACTCTACCATATGTTGAATATCGTATGTGTAAATGTAGTGTAACATATGTGGATAAATATGTTACAAATACGTAATTTATATGATTATATTTTATTATTTGGATGTATGATTATTTATTTGTCAAATATGTACCTTTATTGTTTGTCTTTTCCTGTAGACAGTCAATCCTACAGTAGCCTATGCTATAGGCAAGTTGAATGCATTACAAGGTATTATTACCATCTGTAGCTCGATCGATCCCATTCCACGGACGTCCAGCCTGATGATTGTAATTGGTTAGTCGGGAAGACCGTATGTACTATGATAACAAGAGGGACGTCCCCAGACTTTGAACGTTTTGTATCTAGGCTTACTTTTTAGGTTTTAATTCTTCCCTGTGTAAATTAAAAACCTGTTAAATTAAGGAATATCGGGGATATTTGTAAATTTGGAGAATACGTATGATGTATTTTGGAAGACATCTTTGATTGGGTTGTCGCTTGCGACCCCCGAAGCTAATGAAAACATCGTCACATCTTAGTCATAGCTTGTTTGCGAGATGTCCACGTTGGAAGACTCGAGTACTATCCCCTAATACATTTATGTCAAATTGTTCATAAAGTGTATAATTTTAAAGCTCGTAACTTCATGTATCGTACATGATTGCCGTCCTTACAAATACCTCATTACTGCGTTATGGGATATGGTGAAATTGATCGCATGATCTAATCTAGAAGGGATTAGAACCTAATTTGTGACCGCGTGTGAAAGAATCGTGTAATCACTAAATCCATAATACATTGTGTCAAGCTATGCAAATAACCTTGGTACACAACATGGGTGACATAACCGAGTGTACACCGCAATCTGATTGCCTTATCTACTGTGTTGTGGGAGTATGGTGAAAGCATTTGAAATCTTTTCATCTCCAAATTTGGCACTTTAAAGCAATCAAAAGGGCTTCGTGCTTGTGTTTATGACAGCCCCATATAATTGACAATGTAAGCCTAAGTGCTAACTAATAGAAAAAAATAATTTGCTTTTGCTGTGACAAAGTTAGTTTTAACCAAGAAGAAAATGTGTAAATGAGAAAAAATAGGCCCAATTGATTAGCTTCAACATTGACATTAGTTATTTGCAGGAGGTATTTGGATGACCATGTCGGGTAGATTGAAAATTGTGAGCTGAGAATTAAGCTATAGGCCTGAAAACTGATATTTGGTTGAATTTTGAGATATGGGCCTTTAAGTTCACAAAAACAGTTTGTTTTGAGTCAGCTTAAAATTGCTAAATATCAATGTTCCACCCTATTTTCATAACTTCCTCAAAACTATGACGCTAATTAGTGACTCATATTGCGAATGTGATACTAATTTGATACCAATGAACTGAGTACAAAAAAACAAAAACGTAAGCTATCGCGTTGGTACCTAATTTATAGGAATTAGAGGCCCAGTAAGGAAAATTGGGGGGGGGGGGGGGCGTTCGGGACTTTGCGAGGGTGGGCGCGCACGTGTGTGTATATGTGTTGTTGCAAATTTGGGTATTTGGGTGTATGGTCTGTTTGTGTTGTGTAAATGAACGCTGAGATTTGAATACTTACGTGTGTATATTTTGGTTTAATAATAGCCAGTCTATTGTTTTATAAAAGTAATTTTAAATCATGTTAAAAAGAAATTTATGTTATTTTTTTTATTTTTTTTATTTTTTTTAGTTTTTCCTGTTTTTTTTAAACCGGCAAAAGGTAAACTTTTTATATTTATTAATAAAATTATTGTAATTTGATCCAGGTTGATCCATAATGTATTAATTAAATCATCTTTACTTGTAAAATTGTAACATGATTAATTTTTCCGTACTGCATTATTTAATAATTATGATCCTATTGTTTTGATGTATTCTATGGAGAACAAATAAAGATTGATTGATAATCATTCAATGTAGAAACGAATGGGGAAATACCCCAGATGGTCCGGAAAGGGGCACCAAAAATTCTAAAAAGGATACAGCACCCAATTTATTGGTATATTAATTAATTTGGTCTATTCTTAAAGGCACTATCAGTGATTTGCTAAATCAGAAAA
This sequence comes from Ophioderma brevispina, assembly GCA_023653785.1. Classification (NCBI taxonomy): domain Eukaryota; kingdom Metazoa; phylum Echinodermata; class Ophiuroidea; order Amphilepidida; family Ophiodermatidae; genus Ophioderma; species Ophioderma brevispina. The sequence continues at coordinate 25,100 of JAMKCH010042327.1, forward strand.
TCGCAAACAAAAATAAATCATCAACAATCTGGCATTTCCATGTCTGTGACAAGTTTGGGCTGTCCTAACATAGCCCATGCAGTGATAAGACCGAAAGCAGCAACGTAATAAGGCCAAAATTGATATTTTAGTCATTACTGTCCGCACGCGCACGGACACTTACTACTAAAGGACGTAATTGAATGGAGATTTCGTATCTTGGAACCCTGCTTTTTCTTCATTTTTCTGTCAATTTTTCAATTGGAAAAGATTAATTTATGAGATGGTACAGACTTAAATCTTCACTTTTAAGCTATTTCCTGAGAATTCAAATATTTTGACTCTTGTGGGTGGATCACTGATAGTGCTTTAAATCATAAAAGCCATTGTTAAAAAACTGTATAGTTATAGTGCCATCACTGTGGAGGAAAGCGGCAAAAATGGATACTTTTTCGGCCACAATTGGCACCCCTAATTCTAAACCGATCAGATTTTTATTGTTTTTTTTAATTTAAAATAGTAAACTGTGACAGAGTTTTGCCGAATTATTCAATGGGAATGAATTTTCTGGATGTAGGGCTCCAGGAGCACCCCCCCCATTCCACTAAGTGTGTAATAACTATTCCATTTGAGTGGCTAAGAATGTAAACTATAAGAAGTACAGTACAATGTACTTTGCTTTGTTGTCATTTATCTTGTACTTGTGTAAATTTACAGTATTATACGACATCATATTTACCAACTAAATAAGCCTACCGTAAAAGTATAATTTATATGTAATTAAGATGGCTAATTATAAGCAGGTTTGCGAGGGTGGTTGTTGTGGTCATCCGTGCTTTATTATCCTATCATATTCCCAAGCTCTTTAAGGAACTCACCGGCTACACATTTCCACGAGTTTTTAAGTAAAATTAACTTTTAGGTATACTGTATTTACCTATTTGTTGGCAGAGTGCCCGTATAATGTAAAATTACAAATAATCTCTTTAATAGTTTACTGTGTCCCGAGACCCAGGTTGAAGTGAGGCCTTACAATTTCAGTTCAGAAGGTCTCCCGTTTGGTAAACTTTGCCTCAAAAGCTCAATTTTAGCCCCACAAATTTTGACTTCAATCGGCCAAATTCACAAAATTTAAGTTCCTAAGACCCTCCTTTGGGAACAAATTAAGTTTCCAGGCACCCAAGTTCGGAAATCGGGCCGCACAATCCCTACTGAAAAAAATAGACCCACTCCTACCGGCGCAATCAATCTGCATTTAACTGCCTCCATTCACAAAAGCCCCCCCTCCAGCGCCAAAGACGCCCGCCGAAAAGGTTCCGGCAAAGGAAACCACAAACCAAACACCAAACCCTCCGGAATAGCAAAAGCCGAGAAACTCGAAATTCTAGTTTCATTGAATTCTTAAATACGTTACCCTTCAAAAAAAATCCCCTTCTAATACTAAAATCCAAGAGCTTCTGGGGGCTCCGCCCTTGGACCCCTGGTATGGCACCTCTGCCCCTGAACCCCACCCAGGACATTGGCGCTCGCTTTCGCTTTGTGTAGTTCCCCTCGGTAGTATAAGCTTATATTAATGTCCCTCTTCAGTGAGCAAAGTTATAAACCAGTCTTCTTTGAATTGATTAACTTACCCCTCAAAAAGGGCCCCATCTTAAAGGTTCCTGATTGCTCAATCCAACGAGCTTCTGGGGGTGGACCCCCGGCAGGCAGGGATCTGCTCCGTACACCCCCCACATGTTAAAGACATTATTTGCGCTTACTAGTGTTAGTTAGTTCCTCTCGGAGGAAAAGAGCGAGGACAGAGAGATTCCTCTCTCCTACTACATTTAGCATCCTATGTCCCACAACAACCGCCTCTTTAGGAGACGTTAACACACACCCTCGCCTCCCCACTACCACCTCCACCTCTCCTTCCCGGCGTTTCAGTGAGCAAAGTGAGAAACCAGTCTTTTCTTGAATTGATTACAATTACCCCTCAAAAAGTGGCATCTAAAGGTTCTGAATAGCTTAAAATCCAAGAGCTTCCGGGCTCTGCCCCCTGGACACCGGCGCTGCTCTGATCCTGCACCCACCAAGGGCCCTAAATCGGGCCCAGGATCCACCCGTTCAGGGCTTTTGGTGTTACCACTTGGATAATTCATTTCCATGTACAAACGAATGGGGAAATACATGGTCCGGAAAGGGGCACCACAAAAATTCTAAAAAGTATCCAGCACCCAATTTATTGTTATATATAATTAATTGGGTCTATTCTTAAAGGCACTATCAGTGATTTGCTAAATCAGAAAATCGAAAAAAAATCAATCATCAACAATCTGATGTTTCCATGTCTGTGACAAGTTCGGGTGTCCTAACATACCCTGCAAGTGATAAGACCGAAAGCAACATAATAAGGCCAAAATTTGATATTTTAGTCATTACTGTCCGCACGCGCACAGACACTTACTACAAGACGTAATTGAATGGAGATTCGTATCTTTGAACCCTGCTTTTTCTTCATTTTCTGTCAATTTTTCAATTGGAAAAGATAATTTATGAGAATTGTACAGACTTAATCTTTCACTTTTAAGCTATTCCTGAGAATTTCAAATATTTTGACTCTTTCGGGTGGATCACTGATAGTGCCTTTAACTCATAAAAGCCATTGTTTAAACTGTATAGTGCATCACCGTGGAGAAAGCGGCAAAAATGGCTACTTTTCAGTCCAAATTGGCACCCCTAATTTCTAAACCGATCAATATTTTTATTTTTTTTTTCACTAATAGTAAACTGTGCAGAGTTTTTGCAGAATTATTCCAATGGGAAATGCATTTTCTGGATGTAGGGCTCCAGGAGCACCCCCATCCACTAATGTGTGTAAATACCTTATCCATTTGAGTGGTTAAGAATGTAAACTATAGAAGTGCGACTTCCGTCATTTATCTTGTACTTGTGTAAATTTTACAGTATTATACGCAGCATTCATTCTACCAACTAAATAGGCCTACCGTAAAAGTATAATTTATATTTAAAAGATGGTCTAAATTATAAGCAGGTTTGCGAGGTTGGTGTGGTCATCCGTGCTTTTTATCCCTACATATTCCCAAGCTCTTTAATAACTCACCGAATACACACATCTCCAAGAGTTTAATTAAATTAACTTTTAGAGTATACTGTATTTACCTATTTTGTTGGCAGAATGCCCGTATAATGTAAAATTTACAATATCTTTAATAGTTACTGTGTCCCGAGACCCCGGTTGAAGTAGGCCTACAATTCAGTTCATAAGGTCTCCTTTTGGTAAACTTTTGCCTCAAAATCTCAATTTTAGCCAAATTTTGGCTTCCAATCCGGCAAATTTCACAAAATTTCAGTTCCTAAGACCCTACCTTTGGGACACAAATTAAGTTCCCAGGCACCCAAGTTCGGAAATCGGGCCGCACATCCCTACCTGAAAAAAAAGAGCCACTCCTACCGGCGCAATCGATCTGCATTTAACTGTCATTCACAAAAGCCCCCCCCCTCCATTGCCAAAGACGCCCGAATAAGGTTCCGGAAGGAACCAAACCAAACCAAACCCCTCCGGAATAGCGAAAGCCGAGAACCGCGAAATTCTAGTTTCATTTGAATTCATTACTATACTTTACCCTTCAAAAATCCCCTTCTTAATATCTAAAATCCAAGAGCTTCTGGGGGCTCCGCCCCTGGACCCCGGTAAGCACTCTGCCCCTGCACCCCACCCAGACATTGGCGCTCGCTTTGTGTAGTTCCCCTCGGTAGTATAAGCTTATATAATGTCCGTCTCAGTGAGCAAAGTTATAAACCAGTCTTTTCTTTAAATTGATTACAATTTACCCCTCAAAAAGTGGCCATCTTAAAGGTTCTGAATTGCTCAAATCCAAGAGCTTCTGGGGGTGGACCCCCGGCAGGGCTCTGCTCCTACACCCCACCTGTTAAAGACATTATTTGCGCTTACTATGTGTATAGTTTCTCTCGGCAGTACAAGCTTAGGCCTATATACTGCCCGTTTCAGTGAGCAAAGTTAGAAACCAGTCTTTTCTTTGAATTGATTACAATTTACCCCTCAAAAAGTGGCCATCTTAAAGGTTCTGAATAGCTAAAATCCAAGAGCTTCCGGAGGCTCTGCCCCCTGGACCCCCGGCTGCTCTGCCTCTACACCCCACCAAGGGCCCTAAATCGGGCCCCAGGACTCCACCCGTTCAGGGCTTTTTGGTTTTCGCCCTTGTACTTAGGAAAGTTTTTAATGGCCCTTAAGTGGGTCCCCAAACTGCATGCCGTTAGTTGCATTGTTTTATATGCTGACTACGCTTCCAAGGACTCTTACTGTGGCAATAACATTTCTTCAGTTTACACCCCCCCTTGACAAAATGTCTAGCGACGGCCCTGAAAATCTGATACGTTTATATTATTTTATTCGTCTTGTTCAATAATGTTTGACATCTTAGTCAAATCGTTTATCTAAGAACTGGATTGGTCACTCATAACAAACTACAGTATTTACGTGGCCTAATCCCCCTCAGATTTAGAGGTTCACCCGGTCCCGATGTTCATAAAACTTTATCCGTTCTTTGATTGACTCCAAACAAAGGAATCGATAGCATGTCTCAGACTGTACAACAATCTATTCAATTGTATTTGGTATCAAGCCTTTACATATTCGATACAAAAAAGTTCATGTAAAATGGGTTAAAACATATTCTGTTGGACAAAGTTGAGCATTTCAGCTGTTAATACGGCTTTTTAGTTTTGATCTCAACACATCCTCTCCAAATGAACACATACCATCGACAATATGCATTTACTGACAGGAATAAAAAAATCAGACTATAGCCCACTTTCACAATCTGGAGAAGGTGTTTGTGCACTCCAATGGCTGCAGTTATTCACTTCTGATGGATTTGTTAGTTCTCTGCACTGTATATGCACTCGCAGGATCATAGGAGGTGGGACTTTTGTACTTGTATAGATGTGTTGTCCTTACTGATCTCTTGGTCAACTGTGCCGGTAACCAGGATTTTTTAAGGGGGGCAAATTTTTCCAAGGGCTTTTCTCCAATCCCCCCCCCCACCTTTTTGCAAAAAGTGGACTTGTCGGGTATGTTAGGATACCTATACTTTTCACAGACGTACCAAATAATGGTATTGATGATTTATTTGATTTTATGATTCAGCAAATCAATGATAGTGCTTTAATAAAACCTCATCCCTAAACAAATAAAAGCTTTAGCTACTCTGTGTTTTCAGTATTTTCCCCATATTAAATTTGTTCTTCATATTGCAAAAATGTTTTCAACAAATTTGAACACACACACCTGTAAATGAATTGATTGTTTTTGATGTATATGCAAGTAGAAGCACTACATACTCTATTAAGTCTGTAATAAAATCGTTCACATATTACCTAATCAAATTGCTCTCAGTGGAAACCTGTATTAGTATTTTTTTTAGTTAATCTTTTTTTATTTGCTATGTTTATTTGATGCAGGATAAAACTAATTAGCAAGTGCTGCACCCAAGAAAACCCTAATTTTAAATCCTGTATGAAAAATTTGGAATTGTTAAAAAGGTTTATGTAGGAATAACGGATGAGAACAAGGTCGTTTATCGACCAAGGAAACACCCATGGCCAGCCCACATAAAGACACTGCAGCACTATTGGTTTGTATTTTCATCTTTATTTGGCTATTTATCTATTTTGATTCATTAAGGCCATGGCTGTCATCATCCCGCGTGAGCTCGATTCAGCTACCTAATCATCAACCATCCAATCATCACATCTGTTGATTTTATCATTTATTGGACCGCTGAATTCTATCTCGCATTATGTCAAATATCAATACAAATTGCATTGCCATTGATCATATTGTTCAAACTAGGCTTCATTGATCCATGCAGTGCGCGTAAAAAACTCACTTTGACATTAGTTGTGTGGTAGTACACAATGTCTTGATTCTATTAAAGTAATACCAGCACAATTTTTGAAGAGCGCCCCCATTTTAAACATTTGCGATATTTTTGCACATATGTGGTAATTGTCTTAGGAAACTACACCTGTGAATGCGAATGCGCAAAAATGTGTATTTATCATAAAATAAGCGATTTTGTAATTAATAATTGGGATCACCCAGATTGTAAACTTTACGGCAGAGCTTGGAATGCTAAGTGTATGCCAGTCTATATGAACTAGTGCCACCTCAAGAAATGACTCTAACTTGACTGCCTGAACCAAGATACGTATGTGGTGCAATTTTTTCCCGCGATTTCATATGGAAAGGCCGTTTCCAGCAGCCATTGAGTTTATTATGGAGATCTTCCGATATTAATTAGCTAATTACAAAATTCCTTCATTTGCAACACATAGACATTTTTCGAAGCCTAACCATTCACAGGTATAGTTTACTCGCCTGTTTAACCAATGAAACCGTGTAAAAATCTCAAAATTTTTGAAAAATTGGGGGCACTCTTCAAAAAGTGCTATTTGTTTCTTTAATAAGGACTTTTAGAACTGCTCCTATGGCTTTTAAGAGGGAGACCTGGAGGAGGCATGTGAACTGTGCCAAATAAAAAAATCTGAAGCTGGGAAAAGAATCCAAAACAGTTGAAACATAAAACATGGCATTTGCGCAAACAAATTGCAGAGTGTTATCCTCCACATGGGCTCCATTACAGTCAATAACCAGCTGGGCTCGGGGCCCGTCTTATATGTGTGAAACAAACACTGCAAATTAACTGTGGCCTTTTCCGAGAATATCCACACATTGAAGGTGAAGAGATTGCTGTAGGTGATGAATGTATTGTCCTATTATCCGATCAGGGTGGTGCTACCTTAACCTCTTTGGCACTACCTGCCCATATATAAACACTATATTGATCTTACTTGGAAGGTAATATCATGGAACGAGCCAAGAGAGATACTGTATTTTTTAAGTAGTTGTAGAAGCATAATTTTGATTGGTTACTCAAAGGGCTATCACATGTTATGTCCTGTATTGAGCCAATCAACCATATTGTATTATATAGGTGGTAGTGCCCAGGGGGTGAAAATGTATCATTGCTATGAAAGCTGTTCATCCAACCTCATGCACATGGACACACGCATGCATGCATGCATGCATGCACGCACGCACACACACACACACACATGCATGCACACGCACACATGCGTGCACACACGTACACACACATGGACATGCATGCACACACACACACAACGGTTCAGATGATATAAAAATCTCAACTTTTTTAGGTAAGTTGGGGGTACCAGGCTGTGAATCATGAAATGCCCCTTTTAGTTGAAGCAAATAGTGGTGAATTTTGCATCAGAATTTATCATCTAATAAATACTCTTGTTTTGAACATTTTATACAGTGCCCTTGGGCATTTATTGGGAACAATATGCAATTTTCATATTCTATTATTATATCTCTGTTTATTTTTTAATACTCCTAACCAGGGTATTAAACTTCAGGAGGGTTCCTCCATGTGCAGGCAGGGTTATCAACATGACCAAGGAAATCTTAGAGAAGTCAAATGATGAAGAGCTTCTTAAAACATTCTTTAAAAATAAAGGTGAGATGTACACATTTTAACAGTGAATTAAGTACAGCAGAAATAAGTGTTCAGTAAGCATGAAAAAGAATGAAAGAAAATGAATACTGCAAAATATGGGGACATGTAAACATATTCAAACTGCCCTCCCCCCAAAAAACCTCAGTCACTCACATCTCACTTATTTGAAGAAAAATATAAAATTACCCATATCTAATGGTAATTACATATTTTGACAGAATTTTATTTGGAGTAAATGTGTCAAAGAAATCAAAAGTTATGACCGCAATAAGATGATTCTTCAATATGCTAAGGGCACTTTGTCCATTAACCCTAACCCGCACGAGAATCAATGAGATGCAATTACCCATCAATACCGGTCGGAAATTGATTCTCATTGCATCTCAGACTTGAACAACTATTTACTTTCGCGAAATTGACTCTCATTTCCCCTCGGACTGTTTCCCCGCAGGAGGTGAATGATTCTCATTGCATCTTGGACCATTTCCCCTCAGGAGATGAATGATTCTCATTGCATCTTGGATCGTTTCCCCGCAGAAGGTGAATGATTCTTCATTGATTTCTCCGGCCGCTAACGACTTTACGCCACTTTTAAAACCCGTACCCGTCTGAAGCTTGTAATCCAATTACTCAAAACCGTCGGCCATTGAATTCTCATTGCTTCTCGGACTTGAACAACTATTTGCTTACGTGAAAATGACTCTCATTGCACCTCGGACAACCGTTTTCCCCGCAGGAGGTTAATGATTCTCATTTCATCCGAACCGTTTCCTTCCTTCCTTCCCTTTCCCGCAGAGAGGAATGATCTCCTTGCATCTCGGACCGTTTCCCGCAGGAGGTGAATGATTCTCATTGCTCTCGGACCGTTTCCATCCCACGCAGGAGATGAATGATTCTCATTGCATCTCGGACCGTTTCCCCACAGAGGGCCTTGATTCGCATTGAGTCTCTGCCGCTAAACACTTTATGCCACTTACACTCCGGCCGGGAAAAACCGGCACTAGAATCAATGAAAAGCAAATTTGTGTTCTCAGATGTTCTCATACTACAAAATTTTAAAAAAATGATTCTCAATGATCTCGGACGATTTCGGGGAACCCTGGTGACGTGTTAGGGTTAAAATGCACAATTAACTGAGACCACTTTTATCCAGCCCAGAAGGGGATTGCTGTAGCAGATTCTGTCATTGCAATGTCAAGTTTCCTCCATCTCCATAACAAGTTGCTGTAGTGCCTACATATGTTCCAGGTCCATATCTGTGAAAATATATTTCAATAGCTTTCTGCTCTTAATCCCCTTGAATGTAATGTTAAAGATATCTCTCTTCACCTCCCCACACTTCTCAAACAAGTTAATGTCCTGGCCTTCTGCAAATACTGACTGATTAACTTCAATACTCATTTAAAAGTACACTATCCCATGAATTCTCTGGGGTGTATAGTTAATAGTTTACCCTATCTGTAGGTTGTACTTAAATAGTTGTGGTTTAAGATACTTTTTAAAAAAAAAATGCAAAATTATTAACTTGTAATACTGCGTATCCAGCCTAGCTTTTGAGTGGACCCCAGGGTGGAATGACCTCCATAGCTGAAAATAGGCTGATTTTGCTGTTTTAGGCAGAACCGTCCTGCAAGCACCACCCCAAGGATACCCACTGATGTGCGCCCCGGAAGCACCCCCAATATATACGCCACTGAGTATCGGTATCATCATACCACTGAGTGACCCCAGCACTTTTACTATCTCTTCTATACTCTGTTTCACATCATTGTGGCAGTTGGAGAATCACAGAATTAAGACTTGCTCACAGCACCAACGCAGCATTTTTGCGTTGCCACTTTGTTCGCTTGTTCTGACCCTACACTTGGTGCGTGCCAGAGCTTGCCGAACTCACTCTACTAGCAAGTGAGGTGCGAGTATAGACATACAATTTCATTTGAACAAAAAAAGTGTGTTTTAATATCCAAATAAACACTCTGCTAAACTTGAACATTGCTTAGAGACACTGGACATTTGAAAAAACAATGCTCCCCTCACGATTTTCAAAATCGATATTTTTGCATGTTTGTAAGCTTTTATATACCAACACGCCCTCACCTGAATGATAAGACCAAATCAGCTTCCTTATGGGTAAACAAAGAATCGATTTTGTAATTTACACACCGTCGCGGTCGACGTTAAATTCCAGCGATACGAAATGGAGTTTACACAAGAACACGCACGCCGTAAGCTTGTTTCCCACGCTATGCACACTGTTATGAACCGGTCTATAACCTTTGTGGTTTTTAATATCGATGAGTACGAGTTGTTACGACGAAAACGCACTCAAGGTCAGAAAAGTAACTTCCCGTGGTTCATAAAACAAAATCACAATGACTATTTGGGAAGACGATTGACTTGACCAAGATGGAATTTCAAGTAATGATTTTAATTACATCAATTAATCCACAATATCCCAATTTTTTAAACAAAATGCACAATTTTATCTATATTTCTTACCTATTTAAACATCAAATTAAACCCGACACACCTCACACTAAATCATCAACAGTTGCTTGTTGGGTGCGCACAGTCTCTGTAGAATCAGTCCACATAAATCGGGCGACACAATGCTTGCTGGTACGTTCAACTAGTTTCGCGAAATCCGCAAAGTCCCTTTTGGTCTAGAACCGGTCCGATTAATTTATAACTCGTAGACTTGAAAACGCCTGGAAGTATAACTGGCTTGATGGTATAGAAACCTTTTCCATACAGGATACTCATTGCATTAAAGGGAAATGTCAACTGGTTACCGAAGCTGTCCCTGCTGGAATTTTTAATGGTAAACCTTGTTTTTTCCAGGCACCAAACTTTGCTGAGATTCTGACAATTTTCGAAATTATAATACCCGTTGATTTTTATACAAATCAAATGTTATGAAAGTTCCTCCACCTTTCTGTTTGAGAGGTCTCACACTCGATGAAACCTCTTGACAACTGGCAAAAACAAGACGATCACTTGCAACACAATTTGTTCTTAAAAATTTCCATGATGCACCAACAACGCGGAGACAGACGAACATTTCGTCATCTTTCCAGTTCGCTGAAACATGTTTTACAGGAAGTCCACATCCTGTGCTCGGAAGTGTTTTGACATAGCATTACCAAAGTCTATTGTTCATCAACAGGTGTGCAATTCTTGCTTCCTATAGGTACACAAGAACCTCTGTCCACTTTCTTAAAATGACTAGAAAGATCACTGTGATCATATTTCCTCTATAACTGCGGACGTCCTCTGACATTTCTTTCAGATGTTTCCACCTACGTCCATTTAGAACTGGTCAATCAATCAAGTCATGCTTATTGCACAACACATTGGGGCATATTTTCTATTTTCCCAGTTCTCCTCAATCATAATTTTATATGGATCATTTAACATGATTTAATTAATCTAATCACAGAAAATAATATCTATTCAGGAGTCTGTCACGGTCAAAAATATTCTTTATAACAGCATTTGTGATTAAAGTTATGGAAAACGTTAAAAGTTGGCCTACAACTTACTGGATGTCTTTTATCCTCCATTCATGTCCCTATCTGTTTTGGGGTATGTATTTTTTATGTGTAAATATAATCTCTGTTCTGTCCAATGGCCTACACTATCATTTGAGAGCAATGAAGAAATTTCATATTTTGTGAAAATGTTGCCAGTGCCAATGCTTAAAACCTGGTACTTTAAATATTGTCATTGTCAGCATCCAGACTTTTTTGTACTTTCTCACAGATGGTAATTTATGTTTCATTGGGGAATTGTTGGCTTTGGTTTTGTAATGATAGCATCCTATGCGCAAGGGGACATATAGAGTCAATGCAGTTGTGCCAGTTTTCTGTCTCCTGTATAACGCCGTAGGCATTCAGTCTTTGAAAAGGCATATCCATGGAGCCAAGCTTCAAGGAAAGCAAGTGTAGAATAGTTATCAAGGATTAACACTGCATGGCCTTTCACCCCTTAACTTTTTTCCTCTGTGTAAAAAGTTTTGTTCAATAAATTTTTACATACCATAACTACAGTTTCCACAAATAAATTGTGGCCAGCCGTGGCATATTGGAACACACATAGCACAAGGTATGGGGTGGTATTTACGCAACTTTTGGCCACCAATTAGATTCAGCATGTACACTATGTCTTATGACTGCATGCTTTTGTACGTGCCAGGGTATCTCTTTACACTGGTCCCGAATTCTCTGCTGCGGAAACTGTTCCCTAAATTGCAATTAGTCTCATGGAAACTGAGTAAGGATTCCTAAATTGTAACATTATATGTGTACCTGTTTACGTAATCATCCCCCCATCCAATCCCC
>JAMKCH010042328.1:0-11835 GCA_023653785.1 Ophioderma brevispina
AAACCATGACAACCGTACAAGAAAATACAAGTCTGCGCAGTACACGCAATTTATCATATTTTATTTAAAATTAACAGAAGTAGTACATAAAAAACTCAAGATCAACCTGGGTTATACTGCCCTGGAAAGAGCATGCATTACACGAATACAATCTAGCAAAAATAAATACAACGACAAAACATTTCTTTATACAGAGCTACAAAACTACGAAAAAAATCAGGGCATAAATCAAATTAATTCCTGAACATTCCAAGTTGGCTCATGTCTGGCATTGAAAATGGAGTAGGATGAAGTCAATGCCGACTTGGTAATTCTGTTTTCCAAATCAGATTATTTCACTGCACATTTGAGCTGTTTTAATATTTGAGTCACCTTCTTGTTGTTGTATGTCAATTAAACCTTGGATCCGATTTCAAACGGCAACCAGCGAAACCTTCAAACCTGCATCAGAAATGTCGGAAACCAAAAGATTGGAAATAACCGTCGACCTTTATTGATGGGATTAGAATGTTCGGTTCAAATGGTAACCAGACAGATCGAAGAGGATGAACTTTTTATTCAACTGGTGAAACAAAACAATATCAGTTTTGAGATGTAGAAATAATGTTTGAGGGAACCGTAACCCCTCCTATAGTATGATTACGATATCGGCAAAAGTTTAATATTGCCATTGTTGTACATTTCACTATTTTTGAAGTTGATATAAATAATGAATAAGGTGATTGTGACGCTAAAATATCTGTCAAGCATTTTCTGGCAGTTATTCAGGATATGAGGAGTGTACCCTTAGATTTACAAAGTGGGCAGTTTATCTTGGAGTCTTTTGCCCCAAAGTTCGAGATTTGTAAGGACGGGAGCGCAGTCTATACTTCCTTAATCGCACACTTTAACCACCCGTGGCAAACCCTTAGGCCAAATTAAAATATGATTTGATTTCAGGTCCAATCTTCTGCCTTCACACTTGTCCCAACATTTTTGGCGTTTCACCTGGTTCAGTAGGGGCTCAACAACCGCCTTCCAATTATTATCGAATCCATTGTCATAGCCATCCGAATTTTGGGTTTGACCGCATCCCATGTATTATTCCCAGAATCTTTGATAGCGATAGCATGGATTTATCACATTGTGTGGTAATTGAATTGGTTGCCAGGCAGATTCTCTCTCTGGAGTTTTAAGTCTAGAGCCAAGTTAGTAGTTTTATCGGCTTTACACCTTGATCTAACTATATGAAGCGCATGAGTTTGGCGATAACATCCGATATCGCTGTATGTTAAGCCCTTTGGACATATGTATCAGGGCTGGTATTGCGTCCATGTTTTGGGATGCCCACCAGAGTTTTTCAAAATGTTTCGTCCACGATCCGCCTCTGAAGCTATATTAGTAAGATCATGGACCCGGTTAGCAGAATCTAACGAAGGAAGGCAATATCGGATGTATTTCGCCAATTTACACTCATTCGAACTAAGAGCATTTATGTTATTTATGTTTACTATCAACTGGGTGTTTATCATTTATTCACTCATTTCAAAAATATCTTTCTCTTCTTTCCCCTTGAACTTATCAGCGACCCAGAACTTGTGGGGTCTTCTTTTACGGATTTACCCTTATTTTCACCGATGTGAAAATCATTACGTTGGTTTTCCCGCTACACAGGAAGCGAGGCGGCACTTGCTAGGTTTTCAGGGTTAACCCATGCTAATTACTTTTGATAAAGCTCATGTTATATGAGATTTTTTAATCAGGCATCTAACTGAACGGATGGGGTGTTATCACCACTGCAACATTGCCATTTTACTTCCGTCCTTCATTTTGTCTTCGTCTGTGTTTGTCCCTGAGACTACTGTGTTTCTCTTAACTATCAAAGGACAACGGTAAGCAACTTGTGGCCTACAAACTTTATTTTGTATCTGCAAAATTGCATTTTGATTCCATTCAATTTCACCAGTCTGAATATCTATTCTCGCAACGACGACGCCATCAAATTTTGTTGTTCCGTGTATACCCGTTAGTGGAATTCAACTATTTCCGCATAGGGCCCCCTTGCACAGAGAGCAAATTTAATGTTGAATTGAAACTTTTTGTTGTCCCCAATCAACCAGCATGAGAAGAATACAATTACTGCAACCTGGTTCACATGAACATTTCAGTTATTTCTGCAGTGATTCCTTTGTATTCTCTGCATGCTTGGTTGTTCTGGACAGGTCTGGCCAAGTAAACCTATTGACCACCTCCGTGGCACACGCGCCCCCTATTAGCCATTTCACAGGGCCCCCGGCGTATTTATAAACAACCAATCTGTGTACTTTCATCTGAATTGAAATCAATACTTTACATTCTTCTATGTCCTTCAATAGACCATTTAGCACTTTGTCTCGATTCACCATCCCATTCTATGATAACAATGAATGGGTCTTTTCATGACAGTGCAATTCGGGATAGTCTTGGCCATTCCAGTATGAAGTGGGAGCAATGGAAATGTCACCGGCCTGTGATTTTGGGCTCCAGAGGTTAACGGACACATTGGTTTCTATTTTAGCAATCATGAAGATTTTGTGGACAGAAAAACATACGGAACCTATATTTTCCATCACCACAAAAACTTTGTGACGAGAAAAGAAAAAGAAAAACATTGTGCGAAAAAAGAGCTTTCGCAAAAAATGAATCCCAGGAGATAAAAGATTATTTCGTCAAGCTGTCAAGTGCGTATCATATCTTTAAACAACAAAGACCAAGCGTAATACGGAAATGAAATCAAGTGCTCATCAAGAAAAAACAAATCGCTCGAATTTTGGGGGTTTGATAAGAAGGTGCAAAAATGGTACATTAACTTCAACATCACCCGCCATCATTTACAAAGGATATTGCCGACGAATACTATACAATGAAATTTCAATAATGTCCATTAGATCTTACACAGCTTTCCTGGTTTCCTATGTTCAGTTATCAATAATCAAATGATTTTAACATGGCATCATTAAAGCTAAGAATATTAGAACATACTCCGGACGAGAAGGCTAATTCTGCCCAGGTAACGATGGGCTGATGTATGGCCATGCTAAAACATCTTCCCTCGACCCATCATCTGTTGGCAACTTATTTACCAAAATGGCTTTTAGTTGACCCTATTCCTCCGGATTCTCATGGTCTCAATCCAACGTCGTTTTGATCCATAAAATCTGGGGGAAAAACTAGGAAACCAGAAAACTTCGCATGTATTGCACTATAACATTTTATAGGAAAATGTAATTTCATCAAGTCCTAGCTGAAAGACTTGGGATGTTATCTTACCCCAAATAAGCTGATCCCGATCCTAGCATTCAAAAGCTTTCTTTGAAACGGCATAATGGAGGCATTGAGCACAATCAAGTGCTACAGAAGCCATTTTGTTTGCTAAATCTCGCAAGAAAACCATACAGATCACATTTTTTGATCTTGCAGACGTTTTGGTAGGTAAGTAATAGTTTAATATCTCACTCAATGGAACGTTATCATATTCCTAAAAACGTTCAGACTTATGTTACCTAGTTCTCTATGCCCATTGGAACGGTTGCATCAAAGGCCCAAAATGGAGTCCGATCCTTTTAGTTTAAAAGGGCCACTTTTCAGGGTGATCCTTTTCTAGATATCTTATTGATGTGTTTTACCCGCTTCTTGAGTACTGGCGGGGATTCGTGAAAAAAAAATGGTTTTGTTTTGGGGACAGGAAATGCGTTTCCCTACGTCCCGCTTGCCCTTCCCTCCTTCCTCATAACATCTCCCTCCCTCTATTTACTAAGGCCTTCGTCCCCCCATCCTGTGGTACACTTGAGCACTTCTTACATCCCACTTATCTTTCCCACGCCTACACTCGTGTCACCCCCACTGCCTCTTTTTTTCCCGACTTTCTCTTTTTATTTTTTTTTTTTAACCCCGCCTCCGCATCCACTTTTTCTTCCATATAATAACCCAATATGCTGATGATTAAACTCATTACAAAACAACAAACATCAGCACCAAAAATAATTCATGAGCTATAAAAAAAGTCATCTAAATTCAATCCCAATGGGGCCAATGAGGCAGATGCACTTGCATATCATTATGAAATCGAATAGATAATGGTGGGCACCACAGTGGCTGGCTGTCCTACACCTTGGTATAGATCATGCTGGTACTACTATTAATTAAATATTTTTCTTGAGTATGAGTCGAGTGTACGCGTGCTTGCATCATATGTCGTCGATATTAATTTAATGCGAGTTCTTTGTTGGTGTTCATTGTGAATTGTGTTTGTGACATTGCACTGACATCACATGATGATGAAACTTTTTGTAATTCTATTTAAACAGAAGTTATGCTACATCTGCTTGATTATTTTCCGACTTATTCGTTCACATCGCAAAATCTTTGTAGCACTGGCGTCTGCTGGGAAAGGTGAACCCCCAACACGTGGTTGTTTCACATTCAGCCAGGCACGACAATCAACTTTCATGCTTTTGATTGACAACGATTGGACTCAAGCTCCTTCTCCTGCCAATTCCGCCTCAGCACATTAAAATTACTCCCAATCTTTCAACCGCACTAAAATATTTGGTCCACTTGATTTCTGTAAATGGCTCTGCATCAGGAAATGTGCAATGCACGTTTCGCTCGAAACTTTTCCGGTACGTTAGCATGTTAGCCTGGGGACATCGCCATGTTGTTATGCATGGAATTATGTTTGACTCGTACGCACATTTTAACCGCGGTTTTAGAGGTCAAAGTTCGTACACTCGTAACGTCGTATTGTGATAGAGAACTGTAAGCAATCTTTAATACCGAGTTTAATATGTAATAGATTCGCCGGAAAATGGGCGATTTTAAAAATTAAATTTCAAGAGATGTGAACATGACTAGAGGTGGAGAACAAACCGTTAAAAATGATTTTGATAATTTTAGACAATTTATTTTTGAAAAAATATGTTACTTATGCTAGTGATCAATGCTCACCTCGGGGGAAAAACTCGCAACGAGGGCTGGCGAAGCCCGAGGGTGAGCAATGATCTATTGGCGAAAGTTTAGTTTAAATTTACCCACTATTTCGTATCCCTACAGCTGCATTGAACCCTTATCTAAATTTTATTTCCACAGCACCAGTAGCAAATGAGTCTCTATCTGCTTTTCTGGTTAAAGAAAGTTTCATGTTACAACCGAATGGCACTAAAAATTCCCGTCGACTGACCCGTCTCGCATAGTCAATCTAGAAGGACCCTCGCCTCGTTCCTCCCTGTGTCCATCCCCCTGTGGAACCTAGCCACTTCCGCGATCGGTGGCGAGGTCAGTGGGGGAAAACAAGAGGAGGTCCTACTAGATGGACTACATGGAACCAGCATAGTTAGCCGTTCCGTCAGTGTTTGTTGATTCGCACTGGTAGACATTTTAGGGCTTTGGAGAGCAAATTGATTCGTTGGATTTTGACATGAAAGGGTAAAAATCTGGTGTGATTAGAGTTGAAATATCGACTCCAGGATAGTCTCAGGTATTTATAGAATTTCCGTTTCGCGGGGCCAAACGCTTCAAATATAACCGGGAATGGGGGATAAAATGCGAAAAAAAAAAATTATCGCAGCCTATTCATTTGTACGGTCATGAAATACTAAAGCATTTGGAATACACTTTTCCCAGGACTTCGCGCTGCGCGCTCGAGGTTCTGGTTCGGAAGAATTATTTACTTGCCAGGGGTGCGCCCACTCTTTTAAACGCTACGGGATGTGCCCGGTGGCCTATATTTATTTTTATTATTTTTTACTTTCTTCTTGAAGTTCCTGAACCTTCAACAGAACATTTCTGTGTATAATATCGATCTCCGCTTATGTACATTGAAGGATAAAATTACAGATGATAGATTTGTTGGCCCAATTTTCGAAATTCCCGCTGACATTATGACTCACGTGTTTACAAAAATGGCGAATTGTCAATGCAAAATACGTGGTAACAATGTCATAAACGCCCGTGCACGCCGCACAGAACACACACGATTTTGAGTCGATGGGTGTCAGCTACTCCCTCCTGCATCAATTCCACAAATTAGCGAAAATGTTTGGTTGACGAGGTTCCTTGATGCGTGTAGATTGCTAACATTGAATCACAGCTTCGGTAAGTGTGAAAGGAATAGGAAAACTCGCGAGTGAGTCAGCTACTTACTACGAATCATTGAACATTCCACTTCTTACGGTGAAATTCTCTGCATACACCGAGCGTAATACACGGCGCACTCAGATACTAGACTTGATCGAAATCTTGGACTTGGCAACCGAGCAGTTGGTCTGATGTATTGGGTTTGAATTGGGTTGTCTTTCTTTTTTTTGCAGTTTTGCGAGAGGTTAGCACTAATTTTGACACATTTCGACTCACGACTGTCCGGAAGGTGGTGTATACACTGCCCTCTGTAGTCGGTCCGATTCAGGGGATGTCTGACATCGCGTTTGATTTGGATTTGTGGGTTTGTGAAAATGCACTCAAGTCGTACTTTGAAATGACTTGTTTTAGGCCAAATGAGTTCTGTTTTCAAGGTCACGCTACAGCTTTTCATGAATAATTAATTTGAAAATATTCAATCTTGGCTACTTCTGACCAAATTCCCGGGAAAAGGGTATTATGCGTGTTGCAAGGCCCTATTTCAATACTGTGCTAAAATTGATGGTTAACCACAAAACGGCGGTTTTTGTGTATATCTGGGAATGAAATGGGTTTTAGGGCTCATTTTCAGGTTGAACAATGAAAAATACGGCCCTTTCATCTGTATCAAATGCGATACTACTTCCGGGTAAATCGGGGGTCCAAAGCGATCGAACACGCACATTTTAAGTAGAAAAACAATTTGAATAGTGCCAACCAAATGTTCATGATAATTAAGTATAAATGCCATGACCAATCTGACTGTTTTTCCACCAATATGCGCAACTGGAATTTTATGGCAATCACACAATTTTGGCCAGATAATTTAGCGTTAAAACATAGCGCGCGAAAACGAAATCATGGTCCACATGGACCCATTCCCTCTCCGACAAAGTGATAATAATACCAATCTTACAAATTAACCATATCTTACATGTACCCCCCTTACAGTCCGTATAGAGGCGACATAAGGGGCAACTCTTCTGTTATTTGAACAGAACGGGTGTATTTAAATTTATGATTCTGTAGTATTAGATTGTAATAATAAGGGTTCCACTTTAGATTTGTATAATTAAGATGTATTTAAAAGTGTTAAATTAATATTATCATAATGATTGTGTAATATAATATGATTTATTTTAAAAGTGTAAATTATCATGTGATAATTAGTGTGTGATTGTATAAGTGCTTAAATCATTATAAGTTTGGGTATATGCCCACGTGGATTACTAAGTTAAACATTTTTTCATTATAATATTATGAAGTGTTGTGTTGATTTGTCTTGTTCTTTTTAAGAAAGTGATCTCAAAAAATCCTTTTCGAATAGCTTATACTCGTCTACCCTTTTAATTAACACCCATTGTTTCACCTTTCCTTCCCATGTTTTCTATTTCCCCCTCATTTTTCGTTCCCTATGCACTATATACCCCATCTTTTATATACCTTCATTTCCCCTTTCCCCTTCCCTTTATTCATGTTATTAGAGTATTTATGTATTCGTGATTCTTACCTCTATCCAAATCGTAATATTACTTTACTTGATTTTAATTATTCATGTTACTATTCCAGGTATGACTCTTTACAATATTTTGTCGCTTCCCATCCGCTCTCGTGGCATTGTGGCATGGGGGACTTGGTGGGCTGGACCATCAGGGTTTTTTTTCCGAAAAATATAAAATAAGCCTCTATTTGGTCTGTGCTTATAGCCCCTCTTAGCGTACCTCCGGTCTGGAGGTTTCTGGACACGCCCTTGCTTTAATCCTTGTTTTTATCATCTTAAATATTGCCATGTATTCTCTTCCTTTCGCACCGTTCCAAAAACGTGTTTCTTCCCTTTTCTGCACCATAGTCTTTCTTTATACCCTTTGTCCCTCTAGCCCACCTTTTCCCACTCTTCTTCGCAAAAGCAGTATTGTCATCCTCATCATGGAACTTAGTACTTTTGCTGAAGTATGAATGCTAGAATATTAAAATCGGTATAGATCATTGAATCACCCCCTAGTGTTATTGTGTTAAAGCCCCTCTCAGTCATTTTTTTTCCAAACATGCCCATTTTGTCTCTAAATTGCTATGTTATGTCATATCACACCTTATATTATGTCATTTTGACAAACAGACACATAAACATTTTAAAGGCGGTCCTGAAGATGCCATTTGTCGACCTGTTTTCTGCGTCTAAAAAGTCGATCCCGACTTCTATTAGTAAACAAAGCCATAAAAATCATTTCTTGACAAATACGGCGCGTTCGCTTAGCCACTACAGGGTCTTATAGCAACATTTCCAACACAACAGTGCAAAAAGTGCATTTGAGGAAATAGGGTGCGCTGTTTGTTTAATTTTGTGAAACAATCGCTGATAGTTGCTTTTAAATGTTCATGCCAAGAATATGCCATCCTAAATATACCAATCCTAATTTAAGGCAGAATCTAAATTCATTCGAGCAGAGTGTCCCTATTAGACCTCTTGTGTATGTATTCTAATATTTTTAAGTCCTTTAAAATAGCCATCCAGGCAACCCCCCAATCCACCGCATGCTATTGTATAAATAAACTCACAGTGGTCCACCGGCTTAACTGACCCACCATTTTACATATAAGTCCTCGTGCGCAT
The DNA here is from genome assembly GCA_023653785.1 of Ophioderma brevispina. NCBI lineage: Eukaryota > Metazoa > Echinodermata > Ophiuroidea > Amphilepidida > Ophiodermatidae > Ophioderma > Ophioderma brevispina. Next base: position 8,744 of record JAMKCH010042328.1, read on the forward strand.
GAAAAACATATTTTACAAAGACAAATAAAAATCTCGTGTTCATGTATTATTTTTGCGAATTCCCTTATTATCATTTCAACTATTCATGGCACTAAGTAACCATTTGGTAATTTGCACTCATTAAAGGCAACGATTTCACTGATTTACATGGCCTAAGAAGAATGCTTTTTCAGCTTATAATTTAAGAGGTGTGAATTAATGCACTGTTATGCATTATAAAAATGCAAACAGGCTTTTCAAGTGTCGATTTATTACTTTCAATTAAACACTTGCCTAATAGCAATGACTCCTTGGCCTAATTGAAAAATAATTTTATTTAATTGACACGAGGAGATTTTTTTGAGGATAAATTTCCTCCAAATTGCACTTGATCGGAATGTAGACCACCTCCCGAGAACGTTTCGAAGGTTTATTGGACAAACAAGCACGAAATAACCGCAAACCTAGTTTTGAACTTGCCTGACCTATCGTAATTGTCCCCATAGAACACCGTCTTTGCGTTTTCTGTCGTGCACGACAGAAGTACTAATCATCATCTTTTACATAAAGACGGCGTATCGCTTATTCACTTCAGGTGTGGTCTCATACATTGGAATGCGTTCGCAAATATGCAAAAAACAGGGTTCAAAAAAAATTGTGGGCGCTTCTCTATGGAGATCTCCTCCTGTCTCTTTAAGTTAAAAGAATGGAGAGGATGTTAAAACAATAGTCATCATCAAGAATTCAAAGGGGCAGTATAGATTATCATTCCCCCCAATATAATAACGGATCTCATGCATGACACTATATGACCAAAATATTGTTGGTGTGTCCCGTTCCTACTAATAGCTCCTCCTACTAATGTTAATTGTTCTGGTAGCCAAAATAATAACAAGCTAATATATTAACTTTTTGTCAGAACTAAATTCAATTAGGGCGATTGTTATTTTTAAGGACTCTTCTTGTTTCATTTCTTCCATTCTTCTGGGAAGAAGTATGTTTTCTTAAGTTCATTAACCTGCTCCGTTATGAGGTTTCCTACACCTAAATCTCATTTCACTCGTGAGGGCCTGTTATTAACATACACATACCTAGAAGATTGTCCGAATACATAAAATAAAATATACTAGTAAAAAAAACCTTATTCAAAAACATTTAAAAAAAAAAAAAAAACGGCAATTTTTTTTAATATTTTGTCTAATTTACTAATATGTGTTAAAATGAACAAACGCAGAAACCCACGAAGGGATTTCAAAAAACTCCAAATTCAGTGTATGAAGTACAATCCGCAAATTATGACGAGTTTTTGAATTTCTACTTGACTTGTCCGAGAGCAACGTCAATTATGTGCTTCTTACAGACACGGCGAATTTCTGTACCTGCAATTGAAAATGAAAGTAGCCTGGTAATATTTAAATTGAACTCAAATTACAGTATAATTGAATATTTCATGTGCTATAGGCCAACTTCTAAACCTGACTAACCTATTGATAACTTTCTCATTTTCCCTTTATAGTCCAAGCTAAAGACCACGACGCAATCTAATATATTTTCTAGTGCGAAACAGATGAACTAAACATGTTTAGAGTAAGATTGTACACAACTTTGTATTTATTGCTAAACAAGACCTTTACAATGCACGTCAAGATTTTGTATCTTTTCCGAAAAAGAGAAACAACATTAGATATTTATTCATATGATGTCCTTTCTTTCTTGATTTTTGCGAGAATTACCACTATATTGTATTTATCATGTACAAATAAAATACTTAAAGAAGCATGCGCTGTTCTGGCAATTTATACACATATAAAAGGTACCGACAAGGTTTTTTCCTTAATAGGGGTACTTAATATTTTTGGGGGCCTAATGTTATGGTTTTCCATTTTGATTTCGCACCGTATGATTGATTTCAATAAAATGCACGTTCGTGTGAATCGCTTAAAGGCCAAGCACCATTAATTAATTATTCCGTAACTGATATTCAACCAGCTACATAATGCTATATACCCACCCTCAAATTGTCGTATGACTTTCAGTAGGGGCCAATTGTAAGTTTACACAGGGGAAACTTTAAAAATGTCCCAACATGTTGAAATGTATGTTTTTTTTTTAACTGTGTTAAAATGCAGGTTTTCATTTCAAAAAGTTATACATCTACACCATTGGTGTTTTGGAGTTATAGGCAAAAATGAATAAAATGGAAAAAAAGGTCAATCTGAATTTGTAAAGGGGTGTTCACATTAAAAGTTAATATGATTAAATTTTTACATCTTTGCGAAATATTGCCTGGGGTAAGAGGACTACTTCCCATCTGTCATCTCAGTCCTTTTGTTAAAATGTTTTAGTGGCCGTTTTCACAAGAAACAGAAATATAAGTTGTTGATATGACCTAACACTGTAGCAATTTAGAAACAAAATGTGCATTGAATTCGAAAAAAATGACGGATTGGGGAATTTAATCATTGGCGGGGCTTTAACAATAAGATATAACCATATCCTTTGTTACCCACCGTTATTTTAAATATGCATGCCTGGTGCAAACCACAACTGTAAAATGAAATGTATTTTCCGGTCACCGTAAATGTTTAATAACTCTATTTTGGGGAAGACATTACTAAAAGTTGATTTTTAACGGGAAAGGCCCCGAGAATATTCAGATTAGAGCAAATGCCCTTGTTTTTATGGATTTTATGGCATATTGCAAAAAAATTGTGTGCTAGGAAAGTTTCCGGTAAAATCCCCATGAAATAACAGGGCAAATGCCCAATATATGAAAATTCACGGTGCTTTGCCAGTAACTTCACGGTTTTCCGGTATTTTCCTTCTCACAATTACGGATCCGTTAAAATTTAACGGTTCTTTTTTACAGTACATTTTTTTTTTTTTTCTGTTATACATGTCCCGGGGACGTCAAAGTCATAATACCCCCTCAACCCAAATAATAAGCCTTGTGCACAAATAATCTAATTTTATATAATAAAACAGATTTAATGATTTTAGCAGGTTTGTGAATCTCAAAGCATAAACAAGTTGAACAATTTTCCTAAGTTTTCATTTTTGGGGATTCCCATTTACCCACTTGTGCAATCTTCTCTAACAGTGCCAATTGCACA
>JAMKCH010042329.1:0-12948 GCA_023653785.1 Ophioderma brevispina
ATGACTATTTGATATTGATGAATGTAAAGCTTTTATCATCTCGTTGTTTGTTTGTTTTCATTCAGCTGCATATTTGTCTTGTTTATGTTGGTTTAACCTATGCGTCAATGTTTTACGCTAATTTACTACTTTCACAACTGGCAGTGAATATGGAAATGAAATCGGTGTTAGTAAATTGATAATTCTGCGTACTTCTAGACCCTTTGAATATTGTAAAGTGCCACTTTTCTGGCAACATATTTTTTGGAAAAAAAAGGAGTATGTTTTATCTGTCCACATTGCTTTTTTTGAAAGCACAAGACTTTGGTGTCATGAGGCCAAAGTGTTTCCCTCCTCCCCTCTCATCACTTTTTTCAAAATTTCATCATGCATTTCTAAAGTGAAGTTACTCAACGAAATGTCCTTGGATTTTAGGGGAACTTATTTTCTTATTTTTTCGGGAACCGTGTATGTATATATGTATATATAGTTACAGTATATATAATATCTATAGATATTATTCTAATCTATATATATATATCTATATTCTAATATCTATACTCCAAGTAGGTAAATCCGCCACGTAAAGTGCTCAACCAGAAGGGATCTGTACATACTTATGTAAATTATATATATAATATATATTATAGATATATATATATATATATATTATATATAATATATATATATATATAACTCGCCAATTGGCGCACTAGAACGGTCAATGCTTGCAAAGGAACGCGTAATACAAAGCGACCGTAACCCCCCCTAAAGTGCATCCTCCCCAAAACAATACATTGGACTCAACATCTACAACTTTCATTCAAATAAGAACTAAGGAACCATACTCAATCATTCAAAACAGAATCTAAATCCATGTCATCAGAACTATCCAAATATATATGGAACCTCAAAAAGGAACACAACTTTAAATAAAAATGGTGTATCATTCAAAGAGCAGTACCATACAATCCGGGCCACCAAACGATGCATTTATGTCTTGGCTGAAAAATATCATATTATGAGTGGCACCAAACAATGTACACTTAACAAACGCTCTGACTTATGATCCAAAATCAACTTTAGACCCACAAAAACAATTACAAACTAAGCAACTGGGGCAACACCTAGAAACGCTTCTGAAAGCACTCAAAGACCATTGAATTTTTTTCGATCATCTTTATTATTTAGAATCAATATGCTATGCTCCTATGCTATTGAATGTTGTATAGTAACCATTATCTGTGATTTCCACCATCGGAGGATGTTGGCATGAAACTGTCATATAGCCTATGATGTACTAACCTAGAAATGCTTGTGGTTTCCAAGATGTATATATATATAGAATATAATATATATATATATATCATAATATAGTATATATATATCCCTTTAATTATTCGAAATACATAATAATTTGAACGTTATCTAATTATATCAAAATGGTTTTTGGCTACCACACACCGTGGGAGACGTGATACAAAAATGGCGCCGGAAAAGGGAGTTATTAAAGTACGTAAATTTATTTTATTGACGTGGTTTATTTCCATTAGCGGTGCAAAAATGCGGCCAATTGACGGTATCATCATACATGATGTGTTCATGGTCCAGCATGGTAACGGTGGAGTATCACTAAGCACATTTTAATGTGCTGGTTTGAAGACGGCGAAAAGGATTCCTGCCAGGTAGGAATAAACGTAATATAATATTGCAACCCAAAAGTTCAAGGGTATGCGAATTTGTTTGTATATTAGTGTTACAAACTATGTCTTTTTCTCTCGAACAATGTGTCTAATCGTCTAATTAGTATAAATTAAAGTGCAGTGTAAAAGGGTAGCCCCTAACAGACACACAAGCCCAAGGGATGGGCCCTTTAAGAGACACAAGGACATTTCCAGAAAGAAGCGCCTGCATTTTTTTTCGAAACATGGGCTTTTTGCATATTTGGAATGCTACAAATATATTAGGTCATACCTGATGTGAATAAACCGAATACACTGTCGATATGTTGTTCATTAAGATGATGATTTAGGCACGCACACACACCCACACACACACACACAACACACACACACACACAATCAAAGGCTGCTTTTGGGTTTTCTTTAACTCGTTTTCAAATGAACCTTCGAAACGTTCTCGGTAGGTGTTATATTACCCTCCATTTTAGTGATTTAAGATATTAATTTGATTCTAAATTTTAAGAAGGATTTCTCACAGGAAAAGTACTCTGTTTATATAAAAAGGAGAATGTGGAATTCCCTGCTATGACACAGACCTCTAGATTTTTTTCAAAATTGATATTATTTCATGATTCTAAAGCTTTTATATACATTAGCTCTCACCTAAAAAAATTATTCCAAATCAGCGTGCTTATGCCGGGTAAACAGAACGATGTTATAATTAATGACGCCGGCGACATTAATTCAGCAGACGACGCGGAAATGGCGTGTAACACAAGAAACACACATTTCTAATGTCATTGACACATTGATTTCGATTTGAAGGCTGTAATACTTATAAATTTGTGTCAAGTATTTTTGAAGATGTTCACGTTTTTGGCTGCCATATTTATTTACGTCATGTTACAATTTTAAAAGTATCAGAAATACATTTATTGTGTCTAACGACATAACCTAAGTACTTCTCGTCTATTTTTATCGCAGGTATTCGCTGTTATAGGTCATATTTTAAAATTATTGGATTTGGCTTCCATTTTGAATTTGAAGTATGATTTAATACACTTGTTTATTGGATCCTATATACTATATCTAGGAACTCCATAGTTTGATAATATAGGGTTGAATAGATAATTATCATTTATGGCGACGCCATCTTAGATTTCTCAAAATTCTCAAGGATGCCCGGGTGGCACCCGGCAGATTCGTATTCTACACACCCTAATCTATCATTTTCGGCAAAAAAAATTGTGTCCATATTCAACTGTACGGTCACATGAACGTTCTACCTGACTACATACAGGGTGAGTCAAAAAGGTAGAACCAAATGGGGAATTTTTTTTTACGAAGATACCTTAACGGATTTTACCGTATTAATTCATGAAATCGATACCCTGTTTAATCCGCTTTCACGATAAACTTAATTTTTTGAAATTGATCAATTGAAAAAGTAGATACGACTTTGTTGCACTTACATGACGATTTATTCCGTCAAATATGTCCCTTCACGTCTTTAAATTAATGGGTATTTGTGTAAAACTTAAAAGAAGGTAATGATAAATCTGATTAGCACATCTTGCAGACCTCGATGAAAGATTAAAATATGACTGTGGGTTACCTCTTCAAAGACTCGATGTTTTACGCTTAAAACGCCTAACTATTCGGGCTCTTTATATTACAAGATTACAATCAAATCCCATTATTTTCCTTTTGTGTGCGAGGCGTAGATAGAATAAAGATAGAATCATATCACGTGAGTGATATCCATGATAAGGGCATATATGGTGTCCGCGAGTTTGTTATGCGTCTTCCATTTTTATAATCCTGGTATTTTTTTTTCTGTTTTAGGGTGACAGCGGAGGCCCATTGGTTTGTAAGCTGAGTGACACCAGTCCTTATGTGTTGTATGGTATCGTAAGCTGGGGGATTGGTTGCGCAAAACCTAATAAGCCCGGTGTTTACGCGGATGTATACAAATATACCGCCTGGATACAACGAAAGATGGATGAAAATTAAGAACTAAACACTTAACACAGAGAGACCTTGTATTCATGTTGGTCTGTTTCCAACGTATATCATCTGCACCTCCAAATATATCTAAACTATACTCCCCGCCTAAAAAATCCGAACGATGTTGAAACGTGCTCAAACTTGCTTTCAAATGAACGCGCCAAGCCAGCTGGATAAATCTCTCAAACATCCACATCATGCTTCGTTATCAATGCATTACGGACAAAGGTCAATGAGCAAACACATTACGCGAACAACGCTCCTGGCATTTATTATTATAATTCACCTACAACGCTCCTGGCATTTATTATTATAATTCACCTACATACCTACATACCTTTAATGGTAATAAAGGTAATAAATGGTAATACAGTAATTCATATCGTTCGGATTATTTAGGCGGGGAGTATATAATGCTTTTCTTCTATACAATGACGAAAAACGCTACACAGCTATGTTTAACCCTTTTATAGGTTGACAGGTTAAATGTAAACAATGTAAGACCGAATGCCAAACTAGGAAATTCAAATGTCAACAGGCCGACAAATTAGGATTTTACATAAAGTAAATTGTTATGAACCCAAGTGACCATTGTAGCATAACTTAACAGATGGGTACACCAATATAGAATTGGTCATTCAAATATCACAGGAAATGTAGTTGGCAATATTGTCGTAGATTGCCGAGCAGATGTTGTCGTGATCACTCCTCAGACCAATGCAAGACTACAGCCCAGCTTGCATCTTCCCCAACAGGACATAATCTCAAATGATGTGAAGACCTATGAATATAAAATGAAAATATTTCGACATTTCGAATCGATATGATAAGATCAAGATCAAGTTTCGCTTCACCTCTTTCATATCAAAACAATAAACGAACAAACACGTCTGTGTAGCATTGAATTTAGGGCAAATGGACATGAAGGCATTTGATGTAAAAAGAAGAGAAATACCCATTACCAACAATTAATTATAATTCATGATCACTTCAAACATCCGCACATTTGAAATCACTATGTAACATTTGAATTCCCTAGTGGATCTGTTTCTTCTTTGCGGATATTTGACCTACCCAGTAGATATTTGATATAGCTAATTTGATATTGTGATACCCAGTTGATATTTCAATGAACTATTTGGATATTTTGGTCACATTTTGATAGGTGATCTCTTTATGTTGATTATTGTACAAGTGTGGATATTTGAACTGGAAAAGAAAATATACGACATTATTGCGCTTTGTTCTGTTTTGTAACTGCGCATTGGAAATGCTTTCAATGTACACAATAGAAATACTCAGTATTAAAGAGAGATTCACTCATATGTCGAATCAAATTTCAATAGGAAGGTGAGATTAACTAAGAAGAAATGGTATACAGGTTGTCCCAAAATTTTGCTCCCCATCACTTACCCAAAAAAGTTGTTACTTCCACCTGAGGAGGGTAAGATTACGTTGTCTGTACTCCATGTTAGTTTGGTAAAGTCTGTCATGTTAACCCTCGTCTTACCAAGCTTTTTTTGTAACACGGTTTACCTAGAGGGGTGGTTACCACCCCCTCGAGAATTCGTTATAAAGCACCCGATACTTATGGTTTTCATACCAGTGGATAGCTATGATCCTTCTCTTTCCACTGATACCAAAATACCAACATACCTAGTATGGCGTCACAATGACGTCATCAAATCCGCGAGTCGGCAAAATTGGCATTTTCCACAAAAAATAGGCGAAAATCCGATTTTGCGCTAAAAACGAAGGAATATCGGATTTTCATGCGGTTTTCACCTATAAATGATAGCAATTAGCTAGTTTTACATAAATATAGAGTTTTAGAGCCATACTGTGCATAATATGTTCAAAAATGCACCATAAAATATCCTGGGGTGGCAACCCCGGTGAAGGTGCTACCTTCACATTTGTTTCGCTAAAATGACCGGAAAGGATGAGAGAACGATTGCCTAGAAGCATTTTATGAAAGTTTTTGACATTTTAGCGCACCGGAGCGAAGTTCACTGGGAGGGGGTCCCCCTTGCTAAGACGAGGGTTAAAGATTTATATTGATTTTACGACAATCCCTGAAAATGGGGTTTTATACTACTGTCTGTTCAATTAACTTGGATGTCCGATTTTTATTAAATATTTCCAAAAATATACGTTTTCTAAAAAAAAAATAATGAAAGAAAAGTTGTTATTCATAATTGGACCCAACAAGATCATTGGCTTCCAACTTGAAAACATATTTCTTCTTTGGATTTTTATTCAACTTTCACTTATTTTTATTGGCAAATGACCACAAATTAGGTCCAGGTGAATATTGACTTTTGACTCTGAAACTTTGCTGGCAAACCAATTCACGAGTTAAGGGTGCTTCAAAAGCATGTTCCGAACACTTTGTTGATTCGTGTGGACCTTGTTTCAGGTGTTTGCGCGTGCATACTTGCATCGTTGAAACTCTGATACTTTGTTTTATTCATTTGGTTACGAAAAATCAAATTATATAGCTTTCCTGTAATGCCGTCCATTCAAATGTTGTGTGAAACCTTGGATATCATCTCGTTTCTATTGTAAAAAGTCAGTAACAACGGTTCGTATTTGATCATGTTGAACACAGTTGGCATAATTCATTTCATGCATACCAGCTAGTGGAGGACAATATTGGTCGTGAATCATCTCCTCCGACAACAACTTTTACTAACTAAAAAGTGAAGTCAATGGAACCTTCATTTTCAAAACGAGGGTGAAATACACAGGTTTCAGTAGATTTGGAGGTTTAAATTGTCCCGTTCCTTTTGTCATGTAGAAAACGTCTTAGGTCCAATGATACCCAACAACTTTCTTTTCGTGATTTATTTCAAACGTGCGTATTTTTGAATAAAAACCAGACATAAGTTGATTGAACAGACACTAAATGGAACAGGAGGCCAAGTGCCTTAATCCACGTTGAACACATGAGGTTTGAATGCACAACAGACTGAGGTAAAAGAAAACCCCCGACAATATTAAAATACTGGGGGTGGCGGCCTGAATGAAGATGTGTAAATTAGCAAAACGTTTTGTCCCATACCAAAACAACAATGTTTACACTTTATAATGTTATCTATGGTGTCATCCACTGCCCCCTAACTAAACAAACAGCAAACGTACAATTTACCCGGGGGGCAAGTAGGGTAGACATGACATGTCGCGATATTCAAGTTCCATGCCTATTTTTATTTGGGCCTAAGAAATAAGAGGCTCCCAAAAATGAGTTTCCCTTAAATTTTAAAGCTATTTCGTTGCATAATAACTTCACTTAGAACTGGATGTTTGAAAAAGCTTAAACACTTTGAAGAAAGGCAAAATTTGGCTCTGCTTTTCATAAAACACTTTTGGTATCAGCACGCATTCCTTTTTTTTAATCGGGTTTTCATAAGAAGTGATACTTGCAGTATTCAAAAGTCAACAAATTTCCTTTCTTTTTTATCCATTGGAGTCTTCTTAAAGTTTAAGGCTGGTATTCTGAAAAGCAGACCAACGTTAGTCCTGGGATTACACCAGGATTAGTCCTTCATGAGTGGACCATTTGTCCTTCCAACATGGAACATGGATGGGCCGGTGTGAAAGCAGATATAGTCTGGCAGGAGCCATCCCAGCAAACACAAAACGTTTTCAGAACGTGCACAAAACGTTTTATTAGGTCCGCTACGTCTTCGTCTTTAATAAACGTTTACAAAACGTTTTTATTAAGTCCGCTACGTCTTCGTCTTTTATTAACGCTCACAAAACGTTTTTATTAGGTCCGCTACATCTTCGTCTTTAATAAACGTTTAAAAACGTTTACAGAACGTCGAAGTTTTGACTAAACATTTGCCGCAAATTAAGAACAGTTCTATGACGTCCAAAAAACGTTTACAAAACGTTTTTTACCAAGACGTATATAGTCCGGGCTCCATAGACGAATACGGAATAAAGCGTGAAACTAATGTCGTGTGAAGAATCAACTGAATCGATTGCCCTATTGTTCACCATTGTTCCCGGACTATGAGTACGCCGGACGATAATTACTTCTACACCGGAACGGCCCATTCATTAGAAATACCCCGTTACATTCAACTTTCACAGTATTTTGAAAGGAAAAAAGGTCCGCTCTTGTAGGACTAATCCTGGTTTAAACCCAGGTCTAAAGTTAGACTCCCTTTCAGAACACCAGCCTACAGCAGTAAAGTACAGACAACCAAAAAAACAAAAGTTTTGCATTCATCAGTATTAATTCATTTTCCTTTGCGCTTTTTCAGGAAAGAAACACGTAATGTTTGAAAGGCTTACTGTATTTTGCGAAACGAAACGAAACAGACCTCCCATTGGATTACACGCTTTATTCCGTCATGCATGCATAGCGTTCATAACGGAATAAAGCGTGTAATCCAATGGGAGTTCTGTTTCGTTTCGTTTCGCAAAATACAGTAAGCCTGTTTGAAATGCCTGTTTGAAAAGAAAATTAGCTTGTTTTGTCATTCAGTGCATCAAGAGTAGGCTTTTCAGTAATTTTCGTTTCATCTCATTTGCTTCTTTCAATCGAGAAAACTCCAGTTTTCTGCGTAACACAAAAATCAAGTTTATGCAACTTTTGGTTGATTGACAACGGTGAAAGAATTGGTTAAACATAAGTTATTCATATTTGAACAGATTTGAAATTGTTCAAAAAGGGATTAACTTCATTAAGGAACTTCAAACGGTGCGAAAACAGTAACGTAATGATGGAAATTATCTCCAGTAACTTCTAGCCTTAAGATAAAGTATAGCATTAGCTAGCATTCGACATACTTTAAAAGTATGTACTTTTGTTGGTTAGAAGAGAATCATGACCGTTATGTAGAGCAACCTGGAGGAGAGAGTTTGTATGGTCTTGAGGTATCATGAAACGCAAAGTCCTACCGACACCTTGATACGTTGCTGCCAAATTCGATTTTTAATGACCTCAACCATTAGGTAATGCATGAAGATTTTTAAACTATTAGACCTTTGAAGATTGCAAAGTGCCACTTTCTGTAAACATTTTTTTGGGAAAGTGTGTGTTCATACCAAAAGTATGTTTTCTTTCTTGAAAAGCATAAACTTTTAAAAATCTTCTAAACATCCATTTCAAAGTGAAGTTATGCGACGAAATGTCCTTAAATATCAGGGGGGAACTTACTTTTTGGGAACCCCTTAGTTATGTCGGGCAATTAAATGTAAACATATCAAGTTAGATTATTGTTCATTAAGTCAAATTTGACATTGTCTTTCCTGGTTGATTTTAAACGTTTTAAGTAGATTAAGCGTGCTTCTGTAGCAATTGTATTTAGCATTAAACTATGGATAATTATTAATGCACTCATCCTTACTTTACAGCTCTGTTAATAAAGTTACATTTGGCACATATGCCATTTGTGTCTAATGCATGATAACAGTTGCCATAGATGTCTTCATTTATGTGGAATCGGTACCTTAAATTGCAAACGATAAGAAGAAACCAACTATTTTGACTTTGAATGAAAGGTAGGTTTGGTAGCAAAACCAAATGATTCGCTTCCCTGCTTTTGAAGAAATTTACAATTGCGTAAGACATATGCCAAACGTCTCCCTTCCAAATTTGCTACTTGTTGCTACAGACGCAATGAAGGTACTACCTTAAACTTTTTTTGCAAAAACACAATAGTGAAATTCCACGTTTTGGATACAGCAATTTTTTTTTTAAATTTTGAAAAAAAAACCCTTAATAATCTGCAAATCGGGTTGCTGAGAAAATTAATATTTTATAAAACAACTTTGTCCATTCTAATGGCATCGCAGCCGTTAAAAGATTCACTGCACCAGTGTGTGTATGCGATGTAATGTGTCCTAATCCTTTCAAACACCCAAAGCATGTGACACAATTATTGGACGATACGGATAATCATTTTCATTCTATCATAGCGAATATTTTATTCTGCCAAGCATGAAAAGTAAATAATAAATAAAACATTAAGACTTGTGTTCCAATACGAACAAGTAAATATGCGATATGAATGTGGCGCATATTTGCCAGGAGTTAGTCCCCTATTTATTTCCAATTCTAAATCAAAGTATTCCAAATATTTATGTATCCAAATTCCAGTTTCTTTCCAATTCCAAAAGCACTCAGCGACCAGTAATGTACTAAACCACTGAGGTTTCCACTCCTCAGCAATTTGCCAAAGAAGGTACCGCGGAATGAACAGGCTTAATTTCCTGTTATAATCCTAATGCACACTGCGATCATTAATATACTAAGCCGCTGTGTTCCCACTCCCCAGTAATTTGCCAAAGAATGTACCGATCCAATAATATAGCCTAACTTCACTCTTGAAGTCCCAAATAGATCATTATTGGAATACATACGAGATTTACAACTAGTTTAAAGTAAGCAAATGCGCCATTTGCTAAAGGAACTGACGCTTCCACTAGGCTAACTTAAGTTACAATCCAATTTCATTTATTATATATAATGCTACAATAATTTCAGTTTTTTAGAAGGTTCGGATCCATTAAATGACCCCATTTCTAAATTTCCCGCACAAACAAAGATTAAACATAATCGTAAGATAACACAACCCTCCCAAATTCCTAATTAACAAAATACAAAAGTCCAATAATTCAAAAGAGCTTAAGCAAAGACAACCAATAAACCCAATAAACCTAAATTGAGGAAAGAAAAAACCTTCTGCTGGTCTACCACCATCGGGGGGGGTGGGGTGGGCGGGATGGGACAATTTTATAATCGTCCACAAGCCAGAAGGGCGACTAAAACTCCCCGGTGGCAAATAGCGAAGTGAAACCATTTTCCAGTAAAGCCGGGCCCTTCCCCGAATAACAACCCCTGATTGGTTGTGGGAAGACAAAAAGGGTGAAGCACGATTGGTTCCCATACAATCGTTCACCAAGCAATCCAAAAGGATCAGAAATCATTTCCTGGAAACTCACAACTTTTTAAATCAGTTATTGCGTTTTGCAATAAATTTATATTACCACCCGCAGAAATGAAAACAGAAAGCCGCCATCAAGTGGTGGAAAATTTTATGCTTGAGTTTGACTATCTAGTCAAGCCCCAAATATCTTATTCATCTGTGAAAAATTTGTAACGAATCTGTTTCAAACTGATTTGAGTAGGTAAGGTTTCTAAATTTACCACAAAAAAAGATGCCGCCGGTGCAGGCTAGGTGAACTTGGATTTTTTTTCAAAATGGGTCAAAAATTGCCGCCAAACATGGGAAAATTTTTAATAGAAAAGACATAAAAATCATCAGAAAAGGTATACAGTTCCAAACAACCTGTGATATATAATTTTCTGTTATTGCGAATACATAAAATGGCCTTTCATTCTGCTAAGCATTTTCCAAATCCAAGATGGCGGCCAATTGGTCTGCCAAAGGTCCTTTACACAAACTTTACCCTGTGATATATGCACAAAAAGTCATATTATCATATTCTTAAAAATTGCTCAGAATGATATACAAGTGTCGTTTTGCCCAGCCCTACCAAGAGGAAGCACTTGTGTATAGGGGCGTGGCATCTGGTTGTTGTGGCAACGGAGTGGTAGTTGACCAATCAGAAAGGGGGGAGGTAGTTTTTTTAAAAGAAATTTAAAAAAACAACAGAGGTAGCCAAGAAAAAGGGGTTAGTCAAGAAGTGATAATCATGCTGAGAGGAACCATGATTAAAAAATCTCTATTAAAAAACTTGTACTATATGAAGCGTCTCTGGACACTTTATTTTGTGCACGTTTTGTAGCATCGCCTTCCCGGCTGACAATGCTATTAATTGTGAATTGCTGAGAGGACAACCGCTCGGTAACAATACTAATTTGGGAGAGGGGGCCGTCAAGGTCCTAATTTTCCCGTTACATTGTGGGTGGGCAAGCGTTTTCCTTCGTTTCCCAGCCGTCATTACGTCGAGCTTTCCACTAGGAACCGAAAATCTTGGAACTCTTATAGCGGACCGTATAATACCTTGCCTATCACTACTGAAAGCTACTGAATTTGTGCTATAACTGGTATGGCTGTGCCGTCGACTTTGCCGTACCTTCGTAAGCGGCGTGACGTACGAATGTTGGACTTATGAACTTGCAGGGTTCGCGGATGCCGCACTCGTAGTCAACAGTGTATCGAAGAAGGAGAAGTTTGACATAATTAAAACTTTGTACACATGAGTATTTGAGATGCATATTCTTTGGGTAAAAAATTGAGGCATTTACAATCAAGGTTTGTATTTAATGATAGTGTAATTTTGAAATTATGTGTACTCTTTACCGTACCTCCGCCAGGTATTTAATATTGTGTGTATTTTATACCGCCCCACCCGACCGATGGAAATTTCTCACAGAGCTTGCAAGTTCCCATAATAATTTAGGGAGCAACTGGGTAAGTTAGGCAGGATATTGGGATTTGGATATTCGGCTAGAGGGACATTCGCCTAACGGACAGTCGTCGACGGTTTTTAATATTCATGCAAAAAAAGAAACCGTACGATTTTTTTATATTTTTGCCGCAGCAACCCCACTCTTCCCACACCAAACAAAAAAGAAACCCTTCACCACAGCTAAGGGGGGATAATTAGTGGTTGGAATCAGGTCATTTTCTTATATTACATAATTTACGGACTTACTCTCCCTCCTGAAAAAAGGAACCACACTTTTTTTTATTTTTGCTTCAACTATTCCCCAGCACCCACACTCTTCACAAAAAAAAAAAAAAGAAGAACACATCACCGACAGCTTAAGGGGGATAATAGGTTTTGGAATCAGTCCATTTTTTCTTCATATGACATAATTTATGACTTTCTTCTTCTTTTCTTTTCTTCCTTTCTTCCCCCTGAAAAAAAAGATAACCACACAATTTTTTGTTTCTTCTTTGCTTCAAATATTCCCCAGCACCCACACTCTTCCCACAAACAAAAAAGAAACACTTCACCACAGCTTAGGGGGGATAAGAAGGTTTGGAATAAGTCATTTTCTCTTCTTCAATATGACATAATTTAAGGACCCTTTTTACCTCTCCCCTCTGAAAAAAGTAACCACACACAAAACGATTTTTTTTATTTTTGCTTCAATTATAAACATACTCCAATCAACCCACACTCCTTCGTCCCACAAACAAAAAAGAAACCGGCACCACAGTATTAAGGGGATAATTTAGGTTTGAAATCATCATTTTTCTTCATATGACATAATTTAGAAGAGGACTTACCCCCCCCCCCCTGAAAAAAGGAACCACACCTTTTTTTATTATTTTTCCTTCAACCTTAT
>JAMKCH010042330.1:0-17784 GCA_023653785.1 Ophioderma brevispina
AAAGCTGGTGGGGAAGACCCAAGAGGTTTCCCAATTCCTGTACCATTTGGGGGCGGAATTCAGTGTGCAAATTCCTTCGAAAAATGTGTATAGCAGTTTTTGAGAATTTTATCACAAATGGGATGCTTTCATATATTTGGCATTGTAAAAAATGCTATACAATCTAAAATTTGTGTAGTAGTTTACTTCAAAATGGGTAGCATTTTGCTACGCTAAACAGGGGAATTTGCACACTGGCGGAATTAATATGGGTGGGGTCCACGGGTCCACCAAAGACCCGGGGGGGGGGGGTCAAAGGGGCAAATTGTGAAGCGATTCAAAAGTGCAAACAAAAAAATGGAATCTTTGTGTTCAGACAATTATTTAAAGATTTTTCTAGACTCCAAGGCATTTGTTTTAATGTTTGATATTTTGGTGAATAAATGATCTTTAGCATATTTTGTTTTCAAATATCACAGAAACACCACACAGACATGATACATTAACTTTTGATACTTGTGGTTACCAAAGGAATAATTTGAGGTATACTACAACATAATTAGAGAGCATTTGTAGAATCCCCCTGCACCGTATACAGTAGGCTAGGGCTCAGTCCCAGTAGCAGACGTCCATATTTGATTAGGTTACAGCGTGAATGCTCCTCAATCCAGATATTGGTACTTTTAATCAAAATAAAAAAGAAACTGCCTTACCTTTAGGGTACTGCACGCATTTCAGATATGATTTTTTCCCCAAAATTTTTTTTTAAAAAAGTGTGTATTCCATGAACATATTTGGAATCAGTAAGAAAAATGCATTTAAATGAGTCCAAACAAGCCTAGCCTTAGGTCAGTGGGTTTTTACATGGCTTCTCAAACAACCTGCAGTCATTTGGGAACCCATCTCAAAAGCCAGTATATAGATACAGAATCTACCGGGGTAATGAAAGGCCAGGTTAACCAGCAAAGTGTGGCATAGAATACAGAGATTGGCTTACCAATTCAGCATGTGCAGTCTTGAAACTGGAGTCTAACCTATGCTGTCAACAATTAAATAGACAATATACCAGGCTCAACTTGATAGTGTTTGTTTGTAGTAGGGAGGCATTTGACCTGGTGAGTGATGTCAAGATTGAGTGAAAACCTTATTAGAGCCTTTAAGGTTTCCAATACTGCTGATTGACAGAGAGGGGGATAATGTGACAACAGTTGTAACTACATGGGAATTGAATTTAATGACCTGATTTGGATAGTGTTTTATGTGTGCAAACATGCCAGGACATAAAGACAGTCTCAGTAATCTTTGTGGGAGAATGTGGTCTTGTGTTTTGGGTGCTTGCCTGTGGTGCAAATTTACCCAAATTCCTGGGTTCGAATCCTGGTGTGGACACTTGCTGGGAGTTATCTGGGTACTCAATTCTGGATTTGATCGGTATATCAGCTATTCTATTCTGAAGTAAATCTGGGCTACTTTTAGCCCAGGTTCCAAGGTGTATGAGTAAAACCCTAATGGCAGGGCACTACCACCTATACAGTCTGTCTGATTTGCTTATTTACAGGACACAACATGAGATAGCCCTCTGAGTAACCAATCAAAATAGTGCTTTCAATATCTATGTGTAAACCATACCACCATTCTTACAGTATCTCTGATTTACTCATTACATGATATTACCTTCCAAATGACCAATCAAAATAGTGCTTAGATGCCAATAGAATAGATACATAGTGCCCAGAGGGTTAAGTTAGTGGCTTAGATTAAAAAACCAGAAGCTGTGTTTTCACTAGGAATTTGCCTACCTCTTTTTGTGGGCCGCCAGCTATAGCTGGCAGGACCACTTAGCAATCCGTTGTGCGTGTGTATGTGTGGATGTGTGTGTGGATGTGTGTGTGGATGTGTGTATGTGTGTGTCACAAATTGTTAAGTTTTTTTTTAAATTGACCTCAATTGAAAAGTTTAACTTCAATTGGAACCAAACTTCTGTCATAGGTGCACAATGGGATCCCTCATATGTTGATGAGGTCAAAGGTCATGTTGAAAGGTCAAAGGTCATGTGAGGTCAAGTTGAAAAATGGGCTTAAAATGTAAAATTGATCTAAATTGAAAACTTAAAAAAAAAAAAAAAAAAAAATGACCAATCAAAATAGTGCTTAGATGCCAATAGAATAGATACATAGTGCCCAGAGGGTTAAGTTAGTGGCTTAGATTAAAAAACCAGAAGCTGTGTTTTCACTAGGAATTTGCCTACCTCTTTTTCAATCATGCATTCTGTATTGGTCATAACACATAATGGAAGCCTTTAAAGTGTTTTTTCTGCTGCACGATATTGTCATAGACCTGCATATAAAAGGAGACCTATCACGGGTAATTGAGATGTGGAAATTGCAAATTATCACTTTGATACATGACCAGGAATGCATGCAAAGGTCAATTTTAGTCTAAATTTAATTACTGCCATGAAAATTTTCTTTCATCAGATATGTTATAAATATTTTGCTGTTTGTTTTTCCTACTCTAAAGCCAAATATAATAAAAATGCATTGCAAAATCATCCTTTAATTATAAAAGAAATCTTACCATCTACAATCACCCCCAAGAGGAAAGCTGCCATAATATAATATTTGGGAAATGCCTGTGTTATTTTGGTTGCCTTGGTTATGGTTGCCATGACACTATATACCCCAATTTGATTATAAATCATAGGTATATGTTTACAGATGCAGTTTATTTATTTTGTTAATTTCAAAATATTATGGCTTAATATATAAGGGCTATTTTAAGCCCAGGAACAAGTAATAGCTTTACTATGAAATAAGAAGTTCCCTGGGATGCATGTGCAATAATATTTAAATACCATCAACATAACCATCATCATCATCATCGCTATCATCATCATTATCTTCAGTTGCAGTAGCCTGCGGGATATAGAAGGAAAGCTATAATTGGAATTTCATCGGCCGAATTATTGAGCAATACGGAATATGTCACTTCCATTTTTAATATAAATTTCCTGAATCGTATTAAACTCTCATCTGTCACCGTGTAGAGGGCTGATAATTATTTCACCTGGCTTGATTCCGATACGACACAAAAATATAACTCTCACCTGAATTTATCTGCTATTAAGCCCACTGTTGTCAAATTGAGATGTCAAAATAAGGTGATTAAAAGAAAAAGGTCTCACCTTTAAGGGTGCACTGAGAGATTTTTCATAAAAATGAAAGTGCTGATTTTTTTATCCTGCACTAGTGCACAGCAGGGAGACACATGCTAATCCAAATTCTGTATGTCCGTCCATGTGCACGTTAAATTTTCGGGTAACCCTTTTCAAATCAATTGCTTGTGCATGGACAACTTGAGTCCAATTGCCACCAAACTGAGGTCATAGGTGTACCATAGAGACTTGCATGTGTTGGTAGGGTTAAGGGTCACATACAAAGGTCAAAGGTTATTAGAGGTCAACTTGCAGAGAGTGAAGGAAAGATGGATTGTGTAAGCATGCGACACTAGTGATTCGAGAGCTGCCTTGTATACATTGATGAAATGCTTATCTTCAAACATATTTCCATCTGAAAGAATTCATAAAGTATTTTCTGTGCTGCAAAATTTATGAAATTTTGAATGTAGCATTTGGCTCCAATACAAATAATAGCCTGTTTTCTATTGAAACATACGTTATTCACCTTTGTTCTCATATTTCTGTAGGCAAATACAATTATGTCCTTTATTGAGCATACAATATATATAAATTTAGCATGTGATCCATACATGGACACCTGGAAATCTCTTGATGTACGTGTAATAAATTTGTCATGCTTTTTCACGAACACACACACTCTTAACTCTGTTGCATAATATTACATATAGTTACGTACATATTGCTGTGGTCCGTGCACATTGATGATGAGCAAACTCAATGTTGTATTCCCCCTCCTGTACTCAAGACCCAGAAGTGTTGTGACGCCATAGGGGGTGTAAGATACACTGTTAAAAATAATTCTATGAAGTGTGGGGTATTGAAATTGTGCGGTCATATTTCACAAATGCTGATATGGAATAGGTTGGCAACCTGGGTTGCTATGAGAGTGCTGAGAAAGTTTTGTAAAGTGTTTGGTGATTCAATCAGCTAGGGCACTATAGGTGCTGTGTAGATGGAGTGGAAGGCATGTTGAGGGCAAGATAAAACAGAAAGGAAATAGCTGTGGTAAATGATTTAGTAAGAGATAGCACTATTATTGCTTTACCTGATATCCAATCTGAAGGGAAGGCATTGGACAGTGAGATGAGGCAGTTTTTAGAAGTAGTTTGTCAAATTGTGTGGGTATTAGAAAATTGCTGCCTTATGGCTAGGTGAGGAATTAAGCGTTCGTCTTGGAGATCATTGGGGTGACACAATCAAACTTTCACACTGTAATAAAAATATTGTGACAATGCTAGGGACCTTTATTTGGAAGGGGGGAGGGCTGCATGTAGTGGCGCACAGCAAATACGTGGCTGAAACTTTCATTAACATGTTTGGTGATGGAAGGAAAAAAACCAATTATTATCCCGATTATGTTTTTTTTTAAATTGTTAACTTTGGGCACTATTCTCTTTTGTACAGTATTATGACTGGCTAGTGACACGAATTGTTCATTTAATTAACAATCAAAATAGCTCTTTTAGAATATAAATTTCCCCAATCTTTTTCAGGGATACCTTAGTTCGTACAATGTCCGAGTCATTGAGTGGTTCAATAAATGAGTAGTATTAGGTTAGCCAGCGGTAGGTTAGCTTTTAATTGTGAAATGTGTAAACCTTATTATGCTCAGTCAGTCTACTCCCAATTCTAAACAGCTGTGAAAATGTAGTAATTTCATTGGCTGATGCCCGGGTTCATTAGTTTAATTGAACCCAGGGTAGTACGCGCTGTGTAGTGATGTCTTTTAGGTTGAAGCGCTCGCTCATACTGCGTTTTGCTCCGTTCGCGCGCGCTGCAAACGTTGCGTCTCGTTGCGTATGATTAGTTGCGTTCAACGGGTTGTTAGATTGTTTCTCACGGGTGGTGGCAGTCCTTTTTTTTTGTTGTATTTAGCCATTAAAGCATCGAGGAAATGGGGTTAAAGATGACCTTAAATGATCATTGCTGTTTAAAGAATGAGAAATAAAGGTATGGATTTTGGGAACCGCGTATTCTCTTTACGACGAATTGGAACCAAGGCGATACCATTAATTTTGCGTGGAAGATCTCGGCATTCGCCGCGTTCTCCACTTAAAATAATGGTATTGCCTTGGGTTCAATTCGTCGTTAAAGAGAGTACCAGGTTCCCAAAATTCATACCTTTATTCTTAATTCCAGAAAGTTTTCGTAGTAATTTAAAAAAACAATTGTTGTCAATGAAGGTCATAAATTGTCCCCGCTGAACGAGTCGGAACGGGGAATATGAAAATTGAGCAGCGTCCGTTCGTCCGTCAGTACGCAGTTCGTTACGTTTCGTCGTTAGTCCGTCTGTGTGGACAAAATGTTAACCCATGTTGTATACGATTTATTCTGGAGTTCCGTGAAAGGCGACAATGATGTAACTTGGTGAAAGAAGCAGGCTGATGAGTTCTCGACCCCGATTAGATTGTGGCCGTCAATATGCTAATTAAGGATCTAATTTGCATAATTTATGAGAATGTTCCGGCAAGCCTGTGTCAAGTTTTCTGGAGAGGTTCGTAAGGCGTAAATGATGTGGGGGAAGAAGCGGGAGGGTTGAAGAGTTCTCAGCCTGATTAGATTTTGGGGTATTTCGGGGCAAATTGGAGTAGGCAAATGGAGCTAATTAATATGCAAAAATCAGCTTAAATTTGTAATTTTGAAACGGTATATCGGATACTCAAAATCCTGACGCTGATGAAAGCATATCATGAGGCACATCTTTTTTGCAATTTTTGAAAGTATGTGAATATGCGGATTAGGTTGCAAAATGAACTAATTAAATATGGTAATTGCTTATCTCTGAAACGGTACATAGGATAGGCAAAATTCCTCGCTACATGAGATACTATGCTATAGGGGAGGGGGTGAGTGTTGTGGGGTGAGATGTGGGGGTGGAGGGGGGGGAGGAGGGGCGGGGACTGGAGGGGTGGGGGGGAGGGGTTGGGGATGGGACGGGGTGTGGGGGGGGGAGGGAGGCTGAGGGCGGGGGAGGGGGGTAGTGGGGAGGGGGTGGGGTATGGAGGGTGTGTGTGTTAATTGGGCGAGGGTGTGCGGGGGGGGTTGGAGAGGGGCGGGGGGGGGGTGGGGGTGGAGAGGGGGGTGCCGGGGTTAAAGGGTGCGGGTGGGGACGGTGATGGTGGGAGTGTGTATGGGGTTGGGGAAGGGTGACATTACGACGGGGGGGAGGGTTGTATGGTGTGGGGGAGGGGGTGGAGTTGTTGTTTGTTGTTGGGGTAGGGTGGGGCGAGTGGTGCGGGGTGCGGTGTGAGGAGCGGATGGAGGATGTTGCGGGATGTGGGGGAGGGAAATGCGTGGGTTTGCGGGCGGTGTTGGCGAAAAGGGGAGGTGTGGGAACAGGGGATTGGGGGTGTTGAGGGGTGGTAAGGAGCGGGCGTTGTGGGTGTGGCGGGCGGGCAGGGGGGGTTGGGGGTGGGGATGAGGGTGGGGAGTTGTGGGGTGTGTGAGAGGGCGTGGGGGTTTTGCGGGGGTGTTGGGGAGGTGGGGGGTTTTGCGGGGTGTGGGGGGAGAGGGTGGAGTGTTGCGGGTTATTGGGAAGGGGTGGGGAGTTGCAAGGTGGCATTATGCATGTTAGTGATAGCAACATTCGGCGGGGAAATATTTACGCATCGCGTAACTACGAGTTCGCTTGTTTTAAATTGGTGTGCAATCATAATCTCTTAGCCCTATGGAATTGTGAGATTAAAATTCAGGCAATTTCATTTTTTGTTGTTTGAGATATTACTCAAAAAAGACAATTTACATATTTAAAGGTTGTTGGATTAATTAAAGGAATCATATCAAAATCAAGTTGAATCAAATAAAAATTAAGTTTTGCTTTATGATTGTAATTGTACACACCAATACAGTGGACATAAATCTGTGACAATTCCTAAGCCACAGCAGCCAACATGATCTTTGTAAGAAAAGTGCTTTAAAAAGCCGTTATTACTTGCATTTTTTGTCAGCATTCCAAGTCGGTCATTATAAAGAATAATAAAGCAAACAACTATTTTAGAGTCTCTACAAAGAGGGTTATTTAGAAAAATTAGTTTTGTATTTTAATTTTATGAATTTCATTGAGGGGAATACGATTTTTCTTTTTTGGTTTTTAACACTTTTTTTAAAAAATTAAACAAGACTCAATTGGATAGAGTGATTGTCTTGTTACAGAATTGCTGAGTCAGTTGACATGCAATAACATATTAAAATAGTAACACAATATTCGAGGTGGCAGGTCGGTTTCATAAAAATCACGGAAAGACAAAGTTCGGGTTATGTTTTTGTTTTTGTTGAGGCACATGTGGTCCAGTGGATTAAGACGGCCCCGACTAATTGTATGAAGGTTGTGGGTTCGGAGCCCCGCTGTGGCCATGTGTTGGCACTTGGGCAAGGCACTTTACCTCAATGTTCGTCGACCGAGCGATATGCGGGAGCTGTTAGGGGAAGGGAAATATGACAATCTAAGTGATGATAGGAGCTGCGTTGGCGGCTGCCGACCAGGTGAAGCGAAAATGATTGTGACGATTTCTGATGGCAGCGTAATAATATTGGCAACAGCGCTTTGCCTACTTGTGTGTAAAAGGCGATATAAAATCTCATTATTATTATATTATTAATATTAGGTAGTTAATGGGTGATTTTTGAAAATTTGCGATTCGCAGTTGACTTCTTTCACCAAAAAAAATGCTGGAAAAAAAATAGTTGAATTTTCTTCCAATTTCTACTGATTTCAAATGCAGTTTGCAAGGATGATTTTTAGCCAATCGGTAGGTAGCTTTTAATGGGAAATGTGTAAACCTATTATTGCTTTCAGTCATATCTACTCCCAATTCCAGAACATTTTGGTAGTAATTTCAAAAAACAATTTTGTCAATGAAGGTCATATAATTTTAAATTGGTGTGCAATCATAATCTCTTATTAAGCCCTATGGAATTGTGAGATTAAAATTCAGGCAATTTCATATTTTTGTTGTTGAAATATTACTAAAAAATACAATTTACATATTTAAAGGTTGTTGGATTAAAGTAATCATATCAAAATCAAGTTGAATCAAATAAAATTATGTTTTTGCTTTATGATTGTAATTGTACACACCAATACAGTGGACATAAATCTGTGGCTGCTTTTAGGAAAATCTGGGCTCAATATTTAAAAACTGGCCTAGGTAAAGTAAAATGATTGTTGACAATTTCCTAAGCCACAGCAACATGATCTTGTAGAAAAGTGCTTTAAAAAGCCAGTATTACTTGCATTTTTGTCGCATTCCTAAATTAGGTCATTATAAAGAATTAATAAAGCAACATACTATTTTAGAGTCTCTATAAATAGTTTATTTAGAAAAATAGTTTTGTATTGTAATTCCTGGAATTTGGAGTAGCCAATTGTCTTTTACATCACTTCAAAGGTTAACACTTTTTTAAACAATTAAACAAGACTAATTGGATAGAGTGATTGTCTTGTTACAGAATTGCTGAGTCAGTTGACATTGAAATAACCTATTAAAAATAGTAAACACAATATTGATTTGGCAGGTCTGTTTTCATAAAAATCACTGGAAAGACAAAGTTCGGGTATGTTTTTGTCTTTGTATATTAGGTATTTAAGGTGTGATATTTTGAAAATTTGCGATTCGCAGTTTGACTTCTTTCACCAAAAAAAAAATGCTGGAAAAAAATAGTGAATTTTCTTACCAATTTTCTACTGATTTCAAATGGCAGTTTGCAAGGATGAATTTAAATGTTTTTGAATTCTCTTGAAGTCATTATTCTCATCGATTCCTACATAGCCTTCAGAAAAATACTGTTTAGGTTATAATTTGATTTAAAATATTGGACCTTACTGCAAATACACCCGTGCTCCCATCAATACTAGTCATACAGGCTGTTTAGAACAACAGACTTTCGATATTACTTTAGCCACGTTTTGATTGAAAATTTTTGTTTGCATGTTTGAAGTGGTCTTGGTCAAGACGCTTCGCTTGAATTCACTAGCAAACTGTTGAAATCATTCATAGCCTATTACTGTTATTAAAAACCAAACTCGCTGAGAATCCCACCAACCAACATGCCAGTGACACTGCTAACAGTTCTTCATTGTTAAATTTCCGGTAATGCAATTGAAAAAGACGAGTGACGCTGGACACGGGCAGACAATTTTCCTGCTCAGCGAATCGTCTTGGCCGTGTTGTAATTTTTTCCAAATTTCTGGAAAAAGCCTTCGCGGGGGTTTGTTTTTCCATACATGGGCGCGATGATTATTTAAGTTTTAATAGCCTATCAACGATACGATGCAATGACGATGGGATCGAGGTTAATTATTTATTCATGAAGCGTGACCTTGTGGTACAATGAACACCGCAAAATAAAACCGTACTATCCATTCAAAGACCTAGTTCATTGCACCGGCTTACGCAATGATTGACCGCAGGAAAGACGACAGTTTATCCATGAGTTCAAGCACTGTGCTGATTTGCATAATTGGATTCAGCCCATCAAGTGTTGAGAATAAAAAATAACAAGACGCCGTCGCCGCCCGCAGTGAGCATTCCTGTATTTAGCAATTTCCAATGTGGGAGGAGATTCGGGCTGGGGATTCGGGTATACACACACCCCCCCCCCCCGCAGTGTTTGACTGTACGACGTAGTAATTCGTTTTAAACGGGGAGATGATTCTGATAAAATAGCTTTTATGAAATAGATTTCCCGAGACCTTTTTCTATATACTGTGACATGTGTACAAAGTTCATGGGCGCCCCGGGAAAACCCCCCCCCCCTTTTATGGGCTTAGGCCTTTTTCTATATCCATGTTATGGTTTTACATAGTCCAAGTACACTGACTGGACACTCCATATTGAGGGTCGTAGTCCCCTGCTTTTCGCCAGCACGACGTGCTCGACATTCATATCCCTACACAAGGCGCGGGGGGATGACAGGTTCATACTAGCTCGCTAGTCAATACCACTGATCATACACGAGGGATGTACCTCGAAGGGACCATAGCCGGCGTCTTGAACAAGACTAGTTTGAAGTGGCAGAATTTGGTGTTATATTTTCATGTGACCTTTTTTTACAATGGATAGTTTTGCAGTGTGCATGACTGCATTGAGAGTGCCCGACTTTGTTTGAGTTGTGTTGGGCAGTGTGTTTCGTTGGATGAAAATTTTGTTGTTGTTTTTAGCTTCACATGTCAAAATATTATCTGGGCCACAACGTCTGTGACAATGGAGAACGCAGCCGCTTAATGGCCCTAAGGTGCAAACTGCAAGAGCTTAAAGAAGAAAAACCTGAAGCCTACCTTCAGAGATGTAACTTTTCCAAATTTTCCGATTTCCGGATTAGGGCCATAAATAAAAAAAAATTCCGGAATGTACAAAAAAAATTTTTTGTTTTAAATTTTAATTTTTTTTTTTCAATTTCTGGAATCAAAGTGTTTCAGGGTAAGGTATAACTGCATCAAAACACAAGTTTTAAGTACCAATTTATTTATGAGAACAGGGTCCTTGTACCCCAAAATCACATAAGAAATGCCTTCCCCCGAGCTTCACCGGATGCTACGCGAAAATTTGGCCTTCACGTTGGTTCCAATTTTTGGACTTTCAGGAAATAGGACTATCCTCTGTTACATCTCTGCCTATAGGCCCCATCTAAAAATTTCACTTGAGGGCAGACAAAAATTTTTTAAAAAAATTTCTGAAAAATCTCATCAAAGAATCCATTGCTTCTGACAATCATGGTCAATGAGATAGATATACAATCAGTGTTAAATTGGTAGCTCTTATTTCATGTAATGTAGAGAATGTACCGATGTCACAGCTTCGGCCTGTCTGTAAGATTAAAAAGTTCTATCATAGATTGTTTGGTTATGGTGTAGTATAATGAGCACTGAAATGTGAATGTCAGTTTGGACTGAAATGTGTGACAGCTGGTATCCAGCGCGACTTACATAGACTGGATATTGCTTGCTGGCCTACATGGATGTGTAAGTTGATTTGGTTCACAAATTTTGCACCTTGTGTTCTCTTGAAGCATTGTAAAGGCACATACTACACAGCCAATTTCATCATGTTAGTTACCACGCAGCTACAACCGAGTAGACATGGATTACCTACCCACAAGACGTACACTCGCCGGCCAGGATTCCGTGTGTTTTTGCCGCATAGACGGATAGTGTACACACAGCGGCTGTCTCCCCTGTCGTGGAGCAGCTACGTGGTTACACCGGCTCGCGGTATTTCTCATGGCCAATTTTGTTTTTTTAGATATTTTTGGTATATATTTGCATTTGTGCAGGAATATGGGTTTTTTTTATGATGCCCGATTCGAATTTCGTTATGATTTTTATAAGAAATTATAAAAAAATGCTAAACAGAGCCCAAGTGTATAGCACCCTCATTTCGACCACTATCAAAATGGCGTCATGGTAACCGCGGAGTAGCTACGTGGTAGCTGCATGTCTACTCCAAATGCACCTTCTCTCCACCTAGTGGAGAACTACAGGGTAGTCATCGGGGTAGGTACTGTATAGTAGCTACATCACTGTATACCTAATAACTGTGTACTTTGGAAGCCCTATCTTGCAGCTACTGCCTCGCAACCAGCCCAGTGTGTACTGTGCAGTACCTGCCGTGGTCGACTTGGTGTAGCTGCTGTATAGGCTACCACACGAATAAGAAAATGGCTGTGTAAAGGTGGGTAATTTACACAACCAAATTCCCCATCCTCAATATAACTAACTAGTGTTAGTGCAGTGGGTCTTCCCTCGCTTCGCACCACTGTGGTCCCAGGTTCGACCCTTAGTCGGGCCTGCGATTTTCATGTGCGTTTGGTTTTCTAGTCCATCCTTGGCCTTGCAGGTTTTCTCTGGGTATACAGGTTTCCTTCTGCTTCTAAAACTGCTCTCTAAGGTATGATGTTAATAAACGAATTGAAATAAGTATCTTTGCTAAAAAAAACTGTTGAGCTGTTGGATGTTGGTTCCTGATGGGTATAGGTACCCTGATATATAGGTACCCAAGTTTGTAGTTATCAGATTTTTTTATTAGAGGGAACCAATGTTGTAGGTACCCAATACTGAGTTACTGCTTTGTAATTACAAGTAAGGTTAAGCCATGGAGTTATTACTACAACTATGGGCCAGAGCACACCAGTGCCAGTTATTAGTTTCCTCATCAGGGTTAATTTGACCTTTGGAGACACAACGGGTAGGGAGATCCTCCTCTGTAGTACCTAAGCAGTGTATTTTTTTGCATGAGTGTCTAGTTAACAGGTACTCTGTAGTCACATTTATGGTACCTATAATATGGTGTACACTAGAGTGAGGAATCTGGTGGTGTAGTGAGCATGAATAACATCTGCAGCATAAAGGTTACCCACCTGATTACAGCATGTAATTTCTGTTTTTAAGAAAGTTGATGCAAACATACCTCAATTCCAAAATTTTCAGTTAATCCTAATCTACCATTTTAATATAGCAGTAATTTGTGTGGATTAAACCCAATACTGGACATACAAATAGTCATCGTGAATGCAAACAGAGTCGTAACTGAATTTGGGCGAATTAAGTTTTCTTTTGATTTGGATAGCACAATTAGCCAATCAAAATTTAACTTTACCCCAATTCTTAATATATTAATAAATTTCTTAGGAAGAAAGACGAAATTTGAACACAAAAATGCTTTCTCCTGCAAAATGACAAAAAGCAGATACGATTTGTGCTTCACATGGCGAATTAACTGCAGTAGGGCCAACTCGTGAAAACCCATATTATTAGCTTGCAGCATCACAAGGGGAGAGAAGTCTTCCAATCGATGCAGATGAGATGGGAACAAACAAGTTCAATTAATTACCAAAATCCTAGGTTAAAGCGGCCATGGCACATTTTCACAAAATATGAAATTTCAATTTGCTCTCAAATGATTAGTCTAGCCATTGGAAGAACAGAGATATATTTTACACATAAAATAACATACCCAAAACAGATAGGGCCATTGATATGAGGAAAAGACATCGAAGGTAATTGTAGGCAAACTTTAAGTTTTCCATAACTATAATCAACCAAAATGGTTTATTACATGAATATGGGACTCGTATCACTCGATATTAAAACCACAATTTAGGTTATAGACCGATCAAACAGTGGTGCATAGCAGGAAACATGCATACGGCGTGCGTGTTCTTGTGTAAATGCCATTTTCGTTGTCTGCCGAATTAATGTCGACGGAAGAGAGTTTCACTCTGCTTGAATTCTTCTTGTTACTTCTTACTGTTAATCCACCATCAATCCCCACACGGGCATCCTTCTGACCCCGCTGCAACTTCCACTCTCTCAATTGGCTCACGCCGCACATATCTGCCCCATGCCCTGATTACCCTGGTACGACCTATACAAAATGGGACCAGTCGGCTCGCAAGCAGGCCGGGGAAGCTTATAAAACGAACAGCGGGAAGCAAGGTCCGTGATTTGGTTCTCTAATCATTTAGGGTAAGGGCTTTTGTATATAAAAGCCTTACAACCATGCAAAAATATCGATTTTGAAAAATCTTGAGTGCGCACTATTTTCAAATTGCCGTGTCTCTTTAATGGGTGAGTGAGTGATGGGGGGTTGAGGGGATGAGAATCAGTTAGTGTCCACTTAATATCTTCTTGACAGCTGTTGTCATGGACATGGATTTCTTGTGCTCACTTGTTTTTCCCATCACTGGCTTAGATTTTACAAAAGAAAGAAATGGGAATGACAAGAGGCCTGGGGTTAGACTCCAAATAATTGATTTAGGGCTCTAATTGAACCACGGATCAGAGCGTGGCCATGAAAAATGTGAACATAAACCAATATGGCAGCATGATACTGCATGTATTGAGTGATAACACGCAAACCATTTCTTGGAGCCACTTGTATGTCAAGGAAAGCGAATTAGATCGTCTTGTGAACGTCGCTGTTGGGGGATAATAACAGAGCAGACAACGACGCAATACGCTAGTGGTGTTACGTGAATTTGAAAGCCTTATACATGGAGGAACTAGTTTTTTTTTGGATAGAATTGATGGTGGAAAATGTATTAAATTTTGTTGAAAAATTGGATAGGAAAAATGTATTGTGTTAGCTTTCCCCTTATATCAAACGATATAAATAATTGAGTATTTGTATGTTACAGCCTTTTGTTGCTGCTCCAATGTGGATTAAGGATGAGCTCAACAAACTTCAAAAACCAAAATTGGTTTTAAATTTGTTACATTAAGTTAGCCCGTGGGAGAGTTTTTTATCTGGTGTGCACATTTCATTTTTGTAAAAAAAAATGTACCACATGTTTACTTTTTTTTTGTAAAATTTGTTAGCACAACCTGTTTGAGACTACCCTTGCTTTACCTATGTGGCTAATAGTCAAGTTATCGAAGTGTCTTTGCAAAATTAAAATTTTCTCACGTGTCCAAAAAGCATGTTGATGAATAGACCCGTACCACTACGCCAATCTCTTATTTTGATGAAGGCATTAACAAAGATGACCATCCTGGCATGTATTGTTGTGTACCTCTCTTCCCTACTTTCAACCAGATTAAATTTTACTTAAATTCACAAGCAAATCACTTCGTTAAGGGAATGGTTGTTTTCGATTAAGAGATGACAAGTGTGGCAATGCAACTTTCGATGATTAAGACACTATCAGTGATCGACCAATATCAAAATATTTTGAATTTGCTGGAATAGCTTTAAAAAGTGAAGAACACGTCTGTAAATTCTCGATAGTGTTTTTTCCCACGCGAAAAATCATCCAAAGGAAGAAATATCATTATCCAAAGATATCAACCCCATTGAATTTTGTTTGCAGTAGTGTCCGTACCACAGTAATGACTAACATACCATTTTGTCCTTTTCAGGTTTTGCAAATCTTTCGCTATAACTTGTGATGTTAGGTTTAGGATACCTAGTCACACAGAAGAACGCGGCCGACCCAACCACTTCGGGATTACACACGACCCGCAGTTTTTTTCAAACTCGGCTACTTCTTGTTCAACTTTTCAAAATTTAACAATTTTATCCCACCATGATGATGTCTGCGAGATCCCCTCGTCAACGAGTACACAGGGAATGCTGGAAACGCCGAGCATATGCGACAGCAGCATTAATCAACCAGGAATCCCGCATGTTTAATTGGTGACGCCACTTTTCGTCCCCTATTTGTCGCCTGACCTTGAAACGACGGCACAAGTGTGACATGTCGCTGTCAATGCTGCTCGTCGATTGGTTCGCGCGAGTTGTTGACGCCAAAAAGGTCCCGTCACGAACCCACCACCGGACCGACCCAGAACCGGTCTTCCCACTACACCCACCACATTTCTGTCCAAATCAGCTGCAGAGTCTTGTTAAATTACAAGACGAGATGCTCAATCGTCCGACAGTAAGTCGTCAGCATGTCACTATGTTCAGTTCTCAAATCAGAGGTCCCCAGGACCTTAACACACAGGCACAAGTGCTGGCAAACTTCAGTCGGCGACTTATCTCTGTAGTCGCCGAGTTTAGTTGCCGATTCAACATGTCCAGGTGGCTTGCATTTTCTCTCCAGCTTGGAGCAGACTCCTTGCGACCACTTTCCAACTGCCACACAACCACTCATGATGCGCACCAACTCAATCGCTACCCGCTCCAACTGCTCATGTTGTCAACCGACCTTGCCCGATTTCCAAAACCCTCCAAACCCGCCCCATTTTTTAAGTTACTGCAAGAAAAAATCGGGGCGGGTTTTTCAAATGTGCCACTTGCTCCCGACTACCCAATGACTGCAGAAGACCCCACCCTTAACCTGTACAGGACAGTCGCAGACTTGGCCAAAACTACACCTGAAAAAGGAAAATTACTACTACGATTTAAAAAAAAAAAAGAGCCAATCGGCACCTAGTCTTGAGCAGTCTGGACGTGGTTTTCTAGCAAATATGGGTACGACTACAGAACAATCACAGAACAGGCCCAGACCTGGCCAGAACTACACATGAAAAGAAAACTGCTCACGAGTTTCGAAACTTGGCCAATCGGCAGGCAAACCAGTCTGGAGCAGTCTGAAGTGGTTTTCCCTAGCTAAAAATCAGCTGTGTGACTTAGCCTTTACTTGCGTACAAACCATCAAACAAATCTCTGATTTTTGATTATTTTTTTTTGGATTTTCTGATTGAGCAAATCATTGATAGTGCCTTTAGAGGTGATTGTGTTGGTTTGCATACCATAGGCCGTATTTCCATAAGCACACGCTTCAATCCAATCTTTGTTAGTTTTCTGCTAGTGTGTACACAATTTGATCTTAATTTAAAGTGTATGTATACACAGCTTTATTTAAAGGTCCTGGCCCTATCGCTTATAGCCTTCGTCCCCAGAAGCCCAGATTTTAACCGTAATGGTAAAAGTTTTTGTATCAAAGCAAGCCACTATTTTCTCATTTCCCATGTGAATAATTAGAGCCAATGGGTGTTTGGTTTGGCAGTTATGAGCGAAAGTCCCCATTTTGGTGCGAGTACCAATATAATTTACACATTATGGGTGTACAAATCACGTTTTTAGCTCTCGCTCAAAACTGATGGAAATATCTGCTCGAAAGATTTACAGATGGGGTTTTGGAGTAAAAGCCAATCTATTAAGATAAACTCATATCCTTAACGGGCCATTCCCCTTTAAACTAATCAGGATTTCTAATCTTTTCGAATAAGCAAGTGGGGGGTTTACTGACATAGGAAAGAGGTACGGTATGTGGCGGCCCTTCAGACCACATTTTGCCCCTTTCAGGCAGTTTCTTAGGGTCCATTGAAGCATAATTCAGTTCTTAAAAGGGTTCCCCGTGGAAAATTTTGCCTCGAAGCTAATTTTAGCCAAATCAGTTCCAAAGTCTGCAAATTTCGCAATTTTCATTTCCTAATGGTCCGCTACTTTAAGAACTTTTTCCAAGCCGGTTCACAAGCCCCCCAAATTCGGGGCCGCACATTCCTACCCGAAACACATTTGAATAGGCCCCCCCCCCGGTGTACGGGGTCCAGAGTTTGACCAACAAGACTTTACCTTAGATAAGTATAAGTAAATGTTGATGATACTGATGTACTTTGTTAGGAGCATAAGGGCGTGAATGATAGGTTGTTATGGTAGTTGATACTCTGCACTGTTCACTACTTGCTTCATAAAGTAAAAGATTAATTTCACTTAAATTTTGTCTTAAGAATTGAAGAAATATGATTGATTGTTGTTAGATAGTTGTTAACAATTTGCACTTACCATCACCATTTTATGATAAACAAATATGTTTTTTTTGTTTTCAAAAAGTCTGAAATACAATCAATAAGAGGACAAAAATATCAAAGGTTTAGTCACTTGGGTTTAGGCCTTACTTCGTATGGACCTTTTTTACATTGTTTAATACTACTGCAGCTGCATGCATCTTGACGGCCAGCAATTAATTGTCGTAATTAACAATGCATAATTTATTTGCTAATATCGTTTTATGGGTCATTTTTTAAACCATTTGAACGGGAAAAAGGGTGCATTTGTATCCGGTTCATGGTACATTCAGGTTTAAAAAATTGACAGAATGTCCATTTTGACACCAAAAGAAAAATATACAATCGTTAAAATTACAACATTTGCTAGCATGGC
>JAMKCH010042331.1:0-12804 GCA_023653785.1 Ophioderma brevispina
CCCAATGTCCAAATCGAGACAGATCGTGTCCTACCCCCCGCCCCGGGAAAAATGATAATCTAAGCTGGTGGACAGTTGAAAAAATAGAACTGGGGGATCTCCAGTACAAAGGCTAATACCCTCAACCATGGGTCACACTCATCCCACATCCCTACTGAAAGGTAGATGAGCATCTTACAACCATAAAACTTATTTGTAATGCCCTTAAAGTATGCGAGCAGCTTAGGCTTTTGATGATGCTTACCTTTTATCTGAAACTCCCAAAACGAACAAATCCGCCTGTGCTTTCCGAGGTAGACTGCCGTCTTTTCTTGGAAAGCTATAAAGGGAAAATATGTGACAGGCTTCATTATCAACTCACTACATGCTGCTTATTCGTATTGGTTTGAAATACAATCAATTGGTCAGGAATTGGTCTATCGGGGATATTTGGGAGGTTGGGCAGGGCAGGGATACTGAAATCTAAGATCTGATGGTCCAAAGGTGGGTGATGAAATTGATAATAAACCAACTATAAATATGAGGGAAGGGCATGGCCATAATATAACGTGCATTCGTGGACAAAACAAAAATTTTCTGTGAAATCGGGGAAGTTGGCTGCTTACATGGCTGGCGGGCTACTACCCTACTAAGTCCTTGTGTTCAGGATATGAAACTTTTGAGTACACACATTAGCCACCCCTGCAATCCTTGCACATTGTATGTTGCTTGGACTGGGTTCATGTTGCTAGACTGGGTGACTTGCTGTTGCAGAAATTTTGTAGTTTTCTTTCTTTCAAGAATAAAGGGGTGCTTACAAGGGTTGAGGTCCATCATACCTACAATGTGCAACCTTCCAAATAATTACTGAAATTACATCCGTCATGTGCCCTCATTTACTACATGTAATACAAGATTGTGACCCTAAAGTGACCTGGGTTGACCTGCAGTAATTGATTGGAGTGCAACGGGAATTACAGAACATTGCACTTAATGTACTTACCATTCATTGCCGCCGTAAGTATGAATGGCACCTTTATGGAACAACTGCAATCAAGTACACGATATAAAATTTATCCATGTCTCACACCCTCTGGCTGCAGGAAATTTGCTCCTACGGTAAATTTACTTTGTCAAGTATCTGTGTGCTCTTTCCACTTCATTGACACCTGGTAGCTATGCTAGCACCGTGCCCAAATTCCCAATTTTACTTCTTTATTTGAAATAACCCCAAAGATGCCGCATGCCGCTCAGCCAGGGGCTTTGCCCATAGCACATGCCTTGGTGACCTCCTGTCACAGTGGGGACAAAATTTTGAGGCCTATCCTTAACAAAGACAAGGCCTAGTTTTTGCAGTATTACCTTTTCGTTAAAACTGAGCAGCAAATGAATGGACTCCTATGTGCTGAGGCTGAAAGTATCTATTCGTATCGACTTTACATTGATATTGACAGTTTTGGTTGTGCTTGTCACTAACCCATAACTTAAATCTAACCGACATCAATTCAATCAAAAAAAAAACACAAGAAGGACCGATGGTAGACAAAACAAAAAAAAGAAAGACAAGAAAAAAAGAAAAAGAACAGCGTAAAGAGAAAGGAAAGCAATAACCAGCAAGAAAACGCAAGACCAAGAAAGAACAAAAGACCCTGCCATCCCTCTCTACTCTCCCTCCCTCCCTCACTCTCACGGCACTCACTCACACTCATCACTCACTCACTCACGTGCATGTTTAGTTACTGGTTCACTCTTGTATAGCAGCTGAGACCTTGGACTGGTTGTACTAGATGACATCATACAAACTCTACAAATAGTGGGGGTTGGTATGTCAAGGAAACAGTTCCGTAGGATTTTTGGTGCTAAAAGTTGATTTCTTGCTGTTTTTCTTCAAGGGACCAGAAAGCCTCAGAAAATGATGGGGTGCAAATTTTCGGACTTGCCCCCTCTCAAGGAGAAACGTTACTACAGGGAAAATTTTAAAATCGATTCCATTGTGTGTTTTTAAGTACATTAACATGTTCGTCTCCTTATACGGATTAAAAAAAGTCTAATTTGCCAAGGTTCCGACCTTTAGTTAAAGCGCTATAGGCCCCGAAGGTTCAAGGTCATCCTGGGGTAAAATTTACCCAATGCTCAGATTTTGTTGAAACTGGGTGATAAGTTGTTTGTATTGTTCACAGGATGCAAAAAAAGTATTATTTTACAGTGTGTGACATTTGGTTGGCTACTTACTGCAAAATTGTAGCAAGGGTCTACAGAATTGTCCCTGGATGTCGCAATGGTGATAATCCCAAAACAGTAGAAAATGCATTTTCTGTTTCAGTATGCACAAGGATCATTGACACCACTTTCAAACAAAAAATCGAGCCTTTCCCCCCAGGGTGCGTTTTGAAGCCATTAAGGGGCTCATACCGCTTTAACTAAAGGTTGGAACAAATAGGCACATATATACTTATTTTAATCCTATGAGGAGAGGAACGCATTAGTATACATTAAAACACAAATTGACTTGATTTTAAATTGTTCCCTGTACTAACATTTTCTCCTTGCAGGAGGGGGCATCGGTCCGAAAATTGCACCCCCATCATTTCTGACAGTTGAGGCCCTACTGAAACCCAAACAGCAATAAAATCAATTTTAGCAGGAAAATCCTAAGGGAGTACACACCAACCCACACTAAAATGAATGGAATCATCAAAAACTTTTAATGAGTGACTGAATAAAAAAAACCCGATTATAAATTCAGTGATTTGCCCGAAGTTACCGGTCTTGGTATGATAAAGCTCTTCTTTGAAGCAAGGACTGAATTTTCACCATCGCCATCGGGTGAAACATCAATAGACCTGCGTCTGCAATTGAACAATACATTTCCTTTTTTTATGATTTGGTGCAAAATACCTACCCTCAGTGATCCTAATCCTAACATGATATCGTGTGTGTTTTTGACTCAAAAAAAATTAGGTGCATTTTGGAAGATTGGGTAATTTTAAACTGCAAAAAAATGTGGTTTAAAACATCTAGTTTGCACATTAATTTTCCCAAAAAGTAAAAAATATTTGTAAAAATTAAAAATGGACTGTTGATCCCATTTTCTATCACTTTTGCCACCCAAGTCAATATTCGGCTCCAAAAAACCAATGCATATTGCCATAGATGCATGCCACTTCTGCCATACTGCCCCACCAAATATTCCATTTGCGGAGGCAATGAAATGCCTTGAATGCCCCAGCTATCCTGGCCATATGTCATGAAGGGGGTACAAAAAATGTTACACCAGTGCAAAATGACAAAAAAAGGCACCATATTATCTAACCACACTTATTCCTTACATGTAAATGAAAAAGTAAGCATTTTTGGAAAGCTTATACTGCAACGGATGTCAGAGATGGCCAAAGAGAGACAATATTCAGGGTGGGTACAAATTCCTATAGGGTGTAACATAAGAAAATTACATTTTGTCATTTTAAACATATACACTTGCCGTTCATTTGTCTCAAAAATGTGAAGGTCAAACAGATGTGGATTTTGAAAGACATAACAACCGCACCCGCCACACTCCAAAAAAATATTAAAGGAGGTAACTGATATTGTTCTGTTTTGAACATTTACAGGGTGGCCAAATTCACTTATATTGTTTGGACAAAAAAGGTCATTTGAAGATTAACTTCTTTTATTCAAGTACGAATCCTATAGTTCTTCAAGAGAATTACATGTATAGGATTGGGTTTCTGTCCAAAGTTAGATCAAATATAAGTATACAGGGTGATCCATGTATTATAACGGGTCAATAGGCAATATTTAATGTCGCCCTGTATTTACCATTTGAGCAAGAAAAAAATTTGTATTCCCATAGCTAATAAAACTTGTTTGACATTACGAACTTCATACTAAAAACGCAAAAATACATGGAGGGCGGCTATTAAGCACATGTCTCAAGTTTTGACCCTAAGTTACAAATGTAATTGTTTTCATGACTCATATCTATTCCTATTAACCAAATTTAATCATGCTTTAGTTGTATACTACATGTATACAACCTTTCCTGTTTGAATTGACATACTCATCAAAATGTCCATTTGACTCCTAAGTCCCACCAATGCCACGCGTTGGTTAAAGATGGACGTTGGTCATGAAATTAATATTAATGCTTATAGGCTAATTACCTTTTATTTAAGGGATACCAATGTGTGATTAAAAGAAGAAAATTCTAGAGGATACAGCAATTTCACTCATATTTTTTCTCAAGATATTTCACTCCTGGCACAAAATTCTCAAGAGTGAAATGGCAATTTGAAGAGTAAAACCTGACTTAATGTCACTGAGAAACAGGAAAATTGCGAGTGACTTCACTCTTAGGTTATTTTTCAAAGAGTGAAATGCTGCATTCAAGAGTATTCACTCTCGACATGGGTGAGTGAAATTGCTGAGATATAAATCAAGTTAATCCAAGTTTCTACCTCGTTTTGGGGATATATTTTAGCACAGAACAGCCGAAAATTCCCCAAAATTTAAAAATCTGCTGACCTAATTAAATTCGAATTTACTAATTAATTAAATTACATAATGGAAACATTAGTCTGTATCATGAGTTAGATCTATCATTCAGGACAGCGTGTGCGCAATTTGGGCCCCACAAGGGTGTTAATTTTCTACTTATTTAAATTTATAGGCGACCCATTTTCACGCGCTTTGTGTGTAATGTCTATGGCTCCCCCCGGCTCCCCCCCCCCCGCCGTAATCCCCGTACCTAGTGAAGGTTTTCGACCGCAAACTCTCATAATACTAATCCAATAGGGCTAAAACTGGTTTTATCTTAAAGAGCAGGCTTCTAACAATAAATAGGACATCAAATTTTGACAGAGTTCAAATCGTGTAAGAATTATATGGAATTAAACTTTTAAAAAAATTGAAGTGTAAAAGATCCCCCATTTTAGTGTTACCCAGTTCATGACATACAGCCAACTGTAAACTCAAGTGACCAAAGTTGAGGAAATCAAACTACTATAACCTGCATGTCCCCAATTTGTGGTCAATACTGGATAAAATTGACTTAAAGGTGCAACGAGAGGATTTTCACATATCAGGTGTACCTAAAAAAATTGAAGTACTGATTTTGCCCTGATGTAAAGTTCTCCTTAAAAAATTATACCCCCATCTGAAAGGTTGGAGTTTGAGAAATGTTTCTTTGTGCAAAAATTTGGAAATTTCGAATTTGTATAGGAGCAAATACGAAATTCAGGCCTAGGTAGTATATTGAAATATAAGCAAATCGTAATCGCCTTTTGTTCTCTTTGAGGCATTTCTCTAGCCAAATACAAGGCAAGACATCTATTGAATGTTATTCTATTTGAAATTCTATTATGACACAATATTTGGGTGACTCAAAAATTCTCCGTTGCACCTTTAAAACAGAAGAGTTGGATTTTTGCAAGGAAAAAAAAACTAAGTGCTTTCAAGCCTAGTGGGCTCAGTAACAACTTGCTCGACTATTCAGGATTTCAGGGAATTCAGAGTTTAGAAAGAAATCACTTCGTGTTAAATAGCATCATGCACGATGCAGACAATTACCAGTAACGGCAATATCAGTGATTTGGTCAACTCAGAAAAATCTAAAAAATTAAAAACGTTACACTAGAGTGTAGGCTGATGATTCAATCCTGAGTGGATCTTCATCAAAGGCCAAATTATCAACTCATTCTGTCACCTAGATTAATTTTGAATGTCTGCTAATCTAGTCTTCCTGCAATATATTAATCAACCTAATTTAAGGACAAATGAGATATTCCGTTAAGTCATTATGTCGGTACGAACACTCATTACAACAACATAAATGGAGATCAACGTTGAATATTGCCGTTTTCGTACTTTTCTATCAATTTTTACAGTTGGAAAAAATAACTATGAGATTTACCTACACTTATCATTCCGGTTGGTTATCTTGCAAATTCAGGTGGATTCACTGATGATACTATGGTATTGTGTGTTGTCCCTGTCCAACAAATATTATCAACTACACTCGGTTGCTCATAATTTCTTGGACATCAAAATGCAGGGTGATTTAGTAATTCTGCCACACACATCCATGCATGTTCAAAAACTGTAGGCAGTTTATCTGGCCACCTAAGGGTGGTGGCAAATACAGGCGGTGGCAGCCAGCCCCTTCATATAGCAACTCACCAAAAATGTCAGAAGAAATTACAGCAATAAGGAGTGCAAACCACCAACCAATTTGGGTGCTTTGATGTTTGTCGGTCATGGGTGTTTCAATGACCCACATACGACCTCATCCTCATTTGTTATTAATACAAACAATCAGAAATAAGTGACTGATTCTGTCATCTCCAACGGTTTTTTGGAATCAGAAAATATTCCTCGATAACTAAAAAATCAGATTTTTCGTCAAGATTCCTTTCACCTTTTTAACCAATGCGATTCTGAAATTGTGATTCGGCCTGCCCTCCCCTGGCAACTATTGTCTTTTTCCACAACGTTTGTGTGGGGGTGGATCATTGTGCGTTCAGCGTCTACGTGCAACACGCCGGTTTGCTGTTTGGCCGTGACCAGAAGCGGGCTTACACCTTGGGGGCGTACATTGATTCTAAATGACCAAGATATGAGATAGAGGGCAAAGTTCCATATGTACCCCTTGAAAGTTGTAACATGTAACAATTATTTTTTTTTTTTGGCCTTGGGTTAGGGTTTTTGTTTAGTGTCGGCCATAAATAATATAATTTGTTTTCC
The DNA here is from genome assembly GCA_023653785.1 of Ophioderma brevispina. Classification (NCBI taxonomy): domain Eukaryota; kingdom Metazoa; phylum Echinodermata; class Ophiuroidea; order Amphilepidida; family Ophiodermatidae; genus Ophioderma; species Ophioderma brevispina. The sequence continues at coordinate 6,721 of JAMKCH010042331.1, forward strand.
TGGAAGAAATTTAAAGGGGGTACATATGGAACTCTTTACTAGTATTTGTCTGGAATCAATCTGAGACGCTCGCCCTGCGCCGATTGCAGTGAGTCCATTTGCCACAGCGTACACAAGTACATTGACCTCTGCTGTAATTTTGCCAAACGCGCAACGACTATTATGTTACTAGGATCCTTGTTACTAGTGTTTATGACGTCTCGTGACGCCTAAGGTCAGAATACCTTTCAAACACAAATAAATGAGCCTTGTGACAAGTGATCTGATTTTATATAATAAAACAGATTTTAAGATTTGTATGGTCAAGATTTGGGTATTTCCAAAACATTACATCAATCCAATTAACACAATTACACACAATTTTAACTGATACTTAATGTCCAAAAGGCGTTGAAGTTCAACGAGGATATGTCCTCTCAGCGAGACTCCAAATGACAGCGCACAAGTTCATACAAAACTCAACAGTAATATAGTCCAAGGAATCTTCCTCAGTCCTGAGGTAATCTTGTCCAGCATTACAGACGTAAAGGTTAAATTAAGTCCTCGACGATAATAAATCCACAGTATATCAGTCCAAGATAATCCCACGATTTCTATCTGTCCACATTTGGGAATCCTATTTTTGATTCCCATCACTTTTTGCTTCAAAGATGACAGTAGAATAAGTACAGCAACTCTGCTCACATGGAATTATATATCCTGGCACTAGTACTTGACCAGGTCTTCTCCTCAAAGCAGATAAAACTATCTATCTTCTAGCTACTTGTTACTAGTGGATGCTGGCATAGAGTCCTTCATATAGTATGTAACTACTCCACAGATAGTTTCCCCTTTCTAAAAAAAAAAATCATTTACATCATCCTCATGCATAAACTGACCTGCATCCATCAATCAATTTCACAATTAATACATCACTTCATATAACTTTGTGTGGGAAGTCCCTTAAGCTACAATGTTTTGATCTCAAAAGCATAAACAATTTCTAATTTTAGCATCCTTGGGGATTCCCCACTTTCCTATTGTGCCAATCTAAACAGGTGCACTTAGCAAACAAACTATGGGTATTCCCTTTCTCTCTTTTCTAGGAAAACAAAGTATTTTTCCCGTGAGAAAGTCTTTCTCAAATACGAAATTGAGAAATAATATTTTTAAAAAAAGTTTAATCAGAAAATGGAGGCCATATAACACTAGGACTAGGTCAATACAGCTGGCATACGCGTCAGCACATCATTTTAGCGACGCACTCAGATTTGATTCCAGACACAAATTCAATTAGCTGCAAACTAACGTGGTCCAGATCGTGGAACAGTTGGTAAGCACCACATACATGACCTGACAATTTAAGCATCGCAGTACTGTAAAATTAAAAATAATAATGGTCGTATAATATGCGTAGCTCTGATGCAAGCACTTTAATTCGCTTTCAATGTACCCAATTGGGTAGTTATCGCTGGCCACGCTTCTTCCTGCGGATGACTGTAGACTGTAGAACCTTGACTGAGTTTCGTAACAATTGTTTGAACTAAGCGTACTCAGTACCGGCGTGTGTGACCTGTACACGGGCGTATCGCGTACACGTCTATTTTTAAAAATCAGTGTGTTCGGCGAGCGGTCTACAGTACAGCATTGCGACCTTCACGCACACATGCAGAAATTGTTCGATCAGTTCAACAATTTATTACTCAGATATAAATTAAAACATTGATGATTGAATTAAATGACAGACCTGTAGGTTGTGTTTCAAAATGTGTCCCAAAGAGTGAATTTTAAATTTCTTTTGTAGAATGTGTTTTAGGTCAATTATTTGAATGGGATTTGAATGTCTGTCTGTCACAAAGAAAGTAAAAACAATAACAACTGTCGTTACACCCATTTTAATGCTTTAATTTTACAGGTACTCAAATTTCTGAGCATGTCGGACGGAATTAAGCATGTCGGACGGAATTAAGCATGTCGGACGGAATTTTTTGTTTAATTTTAATTAACATACCTTTTGAATAAAGTTGACAACTTTACATGCATGATATAACATGTTTTTATTCCCAAATGGTTCAAGTTTTTTAATATTCCTAGAGAAATAGAAATTAAACAAACAAAATTCCGTCCGACATGGTCAAATTCTTAAAAGTTATCTTCTACAAAAAACAAAATAAAATTTCAATAAAATGTTTCTGTCAAGTAACCAGAATTTAATGAAGTAATTGCTTGGAGTGATTGTTTTTAAAATCTAGCTTATTTATTAGAGTAAAAAGGGGCAAGATTTTTTTTTTTTTTTTTCCGTCCGACATGTTATGTTAATCCGTCCGACATGGTTTTTAACAAACGAGTGCTCTTAAAGTTTTCTTGTGGCCATTTCAAGTTGCATTAAACATGGATCATAAAGAACAATGAAGCCTGTACCCAAAAGTGCAATCAGAATTTCCTACATAAGACTTTCCCTGAAACAGCTGAAAAACAACTTTTTCAACAGTTTTTGCCAATTTTATGGGACAAGCTGTTGAATTTGGCAGACTTAGATCTATTTCTTGGTCTCTATGACTGGCAATAAATTCTTTATGAATACTTTTACTAATGAATAATAGGAACAATTAAAGGTTTTTAGAGAAACAAATATCATATCAACAAGGTTTTTTTAGAAATAGGTTACACATTTTTAAAAATGCAACAGTTGGTACGGAAGCAAGTCGGACGGAATTTTTACGAACATTGCATAACACATACCAAAAGAGATGGTGCCAATTATTTTAAATGGTTTAATTTTGAAGGCTACCAATGTTAGTAGCATCCCAAAAGCAATGAATTTTTCAAACAGACTACTGATGGTGTCAAATTTTCTGTTTTTCTATACAAATCAATGTCGGACGGAAACAGGCAGGTCGGACTGGAATTTTGAAATGTTTTTATGCGCATCAAATGAACAAAAAGCACTTACACATTCTGATATATCCAATACTAATAGCTTAATATCCGGAGTTCTAGACAGTACCAAAATAATACACAAGAGCAAGAGTCGATTAAAATGTCACATTTCCCATCCGTCCAACATGCTTGATTCCGTCCGACATGCTCACCAATTTGAAGAGGGCGCTTTACGAAGAGCGATGTTTTAAATTAAACATTTTGTACTTCTTTGGAGTCAGTGATTTGTTGTTTCATTATCCAGGGGGTAAGCAGAATAATTTTCTTTCTTAATTTCGATAGAATAGCAATAAACATAAACATTTCGTAGAGAACCCTATTTCTATCAATTCCGTCGACATGAAAGTTTTTCAGCGTAAAAGGAATCCTCACAGGACTATTTGTTAGAATTCATATGATATTTTATAACTAGGAGGGTACAGTATCCATATATGAGAAATGATTGCAACTCATTTGTCCTAGGTCAAATCCACTATTTTGCTCTATCAAATTCCGTCCGACATGCTTGCGATCATTTTGAAACACAGGCCCAGCCTGATTAACATGTCAAAGCATTGAGAGATTGTTAATGGAAGTGCAATATTCACGCGGACTTGTGTCTGGCGAATTCTACTGTTTTGAAATCTATTTACCGGACTAACTTAATGCGGGCCGCTATTTTGCAAAGTTTTCTCCCGCTTTCCGTTCGCTGCTGTTTTTCACTAACGCCTCCCAGAAAGTTGAATATCTTGGCTGTTTGCGATATTTTGGGTTGGTGCATTTTGTGACCCCACTTTTCTGCACCCAGTTTTGCTCAGAATTCAGCACCTTGACGGAATGAAGTGACGTGAGCTTACTTTATTCCGTAAAGGCTGCTGAATTCTGAGCAAAACTGGGTGCAGAAAAATTGGGTGGCCTACCCCGTCCGGCGATTTGTTGGAAGTATGGAGAATTGACTTGAAATATAATTTCTGCACGATAAAGTTGGGAGACTTTGAAATGAATCAACCCTCCGGGGAATAGACTTGCTGTCTTATTCGCCCGAACTAGTCCGGCGAATAGCGTACTTTGGGGTATTATTCGCCAGACTAGTCCGGCGAAGAGCGTTTGCCTATTGTTAATACATGTAAAATAACAAATAACACACTTTACTTCTTTTGTTGGCCGTGATGTTTCTTTAAGTTCAATTAATCAAGGAACAATACTAGTGGACACGGCTCGAGTACGGGAACGAATTTTACTCGGTGATTCACTGGATTTTGATCGGAGGCAAGCACAAAACGGGAGAGCTGGTTATTCTTACCAAAATGCCTGTGTTTTTGACTGGGCTCCTCATGCGAAAGTTGCAGCTAATCTGGCGATCGTCTTAGCCCGTGGGGTGTATTGATTTCATCCATATTTGGGCCCAAGAATCTTCAAATGGACTAAAGAGATACAGTTTCCCGCTAAATTACATGAAACCTGTCATCGGAGAAAAAATCAAATTTTGCCAACGCTCCTCATTCAAAGACGCAAACGGCCGTTGCATGGTATCGGTCGGCACCAATCGAAATGTTGCAATCAATTATGATCCCCTGCTAAAAATATTTGTGTTTCTGTACTTCCGTTGAAAAAAAATCTATATTTATAAACAAATTAATAATTTTTAAGTCAATTATTTGCAAATATAACTCTTTTTAAGGAATGTAATGTATTAAGTAAGTTTAGTTTTATCATTCAAAGTTTCTTCTAACATCTGATTTTTTTGTCTTCCCTAAAATGAAAAATAAATTAAAAACACTAAATTGATTGCGACATGTCAAAAGGACAAAGTCAACAGCTGTCCATAGTTGTCAGCTGCTTTGCGTTTCATCTCAGTTTCAGTAGGAACGATGAGATTGAATTGCAAGCGATTTTTATCTCACTATTCACAGGACAGGAAGAGTGGTCAGACCCCATTACACGGTCTTTTTTGATAAAATATGACTTCGGATTTTGGATTCTTGTTGATGTTATGTTCACTGGGTACATGGACCATGACACATTAACATGAAAACTGGGTCAAGCTAGAGCTTGCCTGTGGAGTTGTAATATCAGCAGCATGAAACCTGGGTTGGCTGAAAGCGATCCTGTGGTCATTGCTGAGGATGCTGCCTGAGGGATATTCCTTCCTGCACTGTCCCAGGAAGTCTGATGACCATGGTTGGTATTGGGATATCCACAAACTTGCCTAAACATTCAAATACACCCACAGGCATTAAAACACCTTCTTTTGAGCATGCTTGTGTGGTATTAAACAAAACTAGTGGTTGACTCATTCCTGTGTATCGTCCACCACCATCCAGGGAAAATGGTCTCAAAATAAGTCATTCTTAAATGAGCTTTTGATACTTTCCTTAATGAGATTGCGCTTTGTCCCGCTAAACTATACTGCTGGTGGTGATTTCAACGTGCATGTCGACTTCCCCGCAAAACCGGAGTCGATTCAATTTTTTTTTTTTTTTTTGTAGATTTCTGGCTGCTAATGGTTTTCATCAACATATCCATGGCCCTACCCATAAGATGTCACACTCTGGACCTGATCATATTCGTCTTGAAGATTGATTAGTTGCTGGGTGGGGCCTCTTGCCTGGGCTGGGTCTCTCTGATCATCGTTTGAAATTAATTGTACATTAGCAGCCAGAAATCACCACTCATGAGAACTTTGTGCACCATCAGAAATATAAGAAATATTGACAAAGGCCTCTTTCTCAATGACATTTCATCCATCATCCATGATTGCATCTTGACCTTCGTGGATGGCTCAGTGTTGATGAGGTGCTTGGTAAATTCGAGGAGTCTTTAATTAGTACTCTCGATTCCCATGCACTCCTCAACAGCGTTCCCCCCCATCATTATTAGACACGATCACCTTGGTTTAATAAAAGATATTGATGATCCAGACGGGAACGTAGACGTTAGAGAGAAACGGGTAAAAACTAGAATAGTGTCGATCTGATGCAAAATGTCAATCAGCAGTGACTGTAAATCTTCATCATGCTTAAGGAGGTTTTATTACAGAGACATGTCACTGCGTGTCTAACAACAAACCATTTTGCTACTCTGAATAAGCTCCTCTGAACCCCAAACCAACAACTTCCTAACTGCAATTCAGCTACTGAACTAGCTCATTTGCAGGTTTTTTCAAACAAGCGACAGGTATACAAA
>JAMKCH010042332.1:0-56086 GCA_023653785.1 Ophioderma brevispina
TTGATCTAAAAAATATGAAAAACTAGAATTTGACAAGCACTAAATTCTACTTATGACGTTGTCCTGGAGAAGAACGGCAAATGTTCCTTAAAAATGTTTGTGAAACGAGGTATTGGGGACTGAGGTCTCCATATTTGGCCAATTTTACCCCCAAAATCTCTAAATCGGAATGGCTTCCATTTATCCAATTAAATATGACTCCTTTGAAGGTGAAATGGAATGTTCTGAACTCAATTTTAAAGAAATGAATTGTATTTCGCTGTGATTTACCTATTCTTTGACAAATTTTGACCCCTTTTTGCCATTCATTTTTTTTGACCCCAAAATTTATAAATGGGAATGCTTCCATATAATCACTTTTAAATAGGACTCCTTGGATGTAAATGGGCATTTTCTGAGATATTATTTTAATAAAGGGAAGGCATTTCGACATGATGTATTCTTTACCATTTTTTGGACACCAATTTGACATTTTTGGCCATTTTGACCCCCAAATTTAAAAAATTGAAATGGCTTCATTGATCCCTTAATATAAACTCATTTGAAGGTAATGAACATGTTCTGATATATTACTTTAAGAGGAAAGGAATCTGTATTGTGACTGATAGTGCCATATTTTGGGACCAATTTTGACCTTTTTTTTGGCAATTGACATAATAATTTATAAATTGGAATGACTTCCATTATATCAATTCAACATTGAATCCTTTGAAGGTTAAATGGACATGTTTGATAGATTATGTGAAGAAAGGAATGCATTTCGACTGATTTACCTATTTTGGACAATTTGACCTTTTTTGGCATTTTTTACCCTAAAAATAAAAACTGCTGAAGGCAACACAAAATACCGTGATGTACGTCCATGGTGTATGAATCCACTAGGTTGGAACTTTGTAAAAAACAACGCCGTCAAAAGTCATAATTTTGGTCCTGTGGCCGGCACCGTCTAGGAACAACTGAGAGTATAAAGACGTTATCACTACGGATTCACTGAAGATAATATTCATAGTTTACCTGTGGGGGGAAAATTATACATTGTGAACTTCCAGAAATCCCTCCCCCTCCCCCACCAATGTGCTGATGTTATACCAATATGCTATAGGCAGAAGCCATGAATACGTGGACGGGGAAAGCATTGACCGAGCTTATATGCGTTACGTGACGTTTACGTTGCAGTTCGGAAAAAAATGGGTCTCTTTTGTATGAATGCATCGCCTCTAACCGTACCTATTGATTGAGCGCACACATATTTTGGATCAGGTGGTAGCAAAGTGGTCGTTTTGGGCCAATACACCCGAAATCATTCTTCTCCAGTTCGTAAAAAAAGACCGCTGATTACAAGAGTCGCGCACGTTGCATCGCATATGGCCATTACATAAAGTATGTACACAGACTTTGAATCAGTGGTCATCCTAGTGTCATTGGCCACGGCTAAGATCAGTGAGCTCTAGGAGACAATTCAGCTGATAGCTATGTCTTTGTTTTTGCTTTTATGTTTGTATCTTAGATGGTTTTGGTTAAACGTTTTATTTGGTTTGTGGTTTTTGTTTGTCTGTTTGATGCATATGGTGTAGATCTTAACGTAACCACGGGAAATTCTGGTCATGTTTCAATATGGTTTAGCTGGCCTTCCTGAAGTGTCCTCATTCATCTGTTTGATTTTTAAATTTGTGTGTATTTTGTATGTCGATGAATACATATGAAGTCTTGATATGATATATGAAAATTTGATAATATCAGCCCAATTTTATTTTGCCTAAATTCAGGTGAGGATTTTAAATTTGAAAAGGCATTCTACCAAGTATCAGAATCGTCTAATGAAATAGTCGTCAACGTTATCAGAAAAGGTCCGCTTACAGATGATGGATCAGTAGGTAAGTCATCTACTACATTGTAGGATTCACAGGTTCATTATTAAGTATTAATACACACCTGTCCGAACACGTAACATCTTCAAACGTATACTGCCCTCAATGCAATACAGACTACACTCAATGTATATGACAAGCTATACGGGCCATAACGTATTGCTACAACTCGTTGCAGTGTCAGCCACAACATGTTGCAAAGTGTGTGGCAACGCGTTATGGAATCTCAAGAAGACATAAGGGTCATAATGTTTTGCCGCACTGCGTTGTGAGAAAGTCGCAACCCGTTGGTGGAACTTACAAAACACTTTGCCGAAATTCCACAATCTCACAGCGCGTTGCGAGCCTTCATAACGCGTTACAGACGTTCACAACGCGTTGAGGGCTTTATAATGCGTTGCGAAGACCCACATGACATAAGGGTCATAACGTATTGCCGCAACGCGTCGTGAGAAAGACAACTAATACATAAAACTAATGATGACGATCACGGATACTTTTAAAACCAGTGATGCATGGGGCATAGTCCAACAGTGTCTTTAAAACGGCTGCTGAAAACACACTTATTTCCTGATGTTTAATATTTGGTACATTTATGTTTTCTTGAATATATATATTTTGATAATACTGCACTATGCTTTGTGAGCAGGTTTGTAATGTCACTCACACTGGGTCTTGTCCAATAAATTTATGTCACTCACATTCTCTTGACGTAAAGAAGTTCACCCGCTTGGTCTCTATTAATATGATAATGTGACACCACCTTGTATCGATCCATATGAAGGAATGTCATTAAAGCAGACGCCTCAGAGATTTCCTGAGGAGGGCGCCCTCAATTTCCAAAAAAAATCGTGTTTTTTGAATGTACATTAATGCTTGTCCTATACTAGATCACTGTGCTGAAGTGCTAAGATTAAATCGAAGTCTTCATTAAGAAAAATCACAACTTTGGTATAAAATTCCGGATTCCGGAATTTTTTTGTTACACACAGTTCCCGTATGGGACGGTAATGACTAGACATAAATGTTTACTGCATCAACCGAAAAATCCGATTCATCTCAAATTCGGAATTGTGCATTTTAGGTTTCTTCTTCTTTTTTAGTTAACTATTTGTAATTATTACACAGAAAATAAAAATTTCGAAATGTCTGAGTCCAGAATGAACAGTGTCATAGTCATTATGTAGAGCCTGGCACGTTATTCTTTAGGACCTACAAAATGATTTGTCAGTAATTTAATACTGATTAAAAAACAGTGCAGGGCCATGGTGGTTATTATACATTGCCATGTTGAATGCGAGAAAGTCGTATGTGGCAATAGCTGCCATTTGTCATAAATTCCAACAAACATACTATTAAGCCAAAGTCTTTAGCGACTGGTGCATGAAGAACCATTTCAAGAGCAATGAAAGGAAAGAATAAACCGAGGTTATCCTAATACATGTACAGCACAACAGGGGTTATCACTGGCAGCTAATGCACTTACGACAACCTTTTTGCACTCACCGGCTGTCCATTGCGGCTGGCTGAACCACTGACTCGACACATGGATAGTGCACCTTGTCAGAGGCGCCGATGTGAAAATCAGGAATATGGCAAGCACGCGTCATAAAAATATGGGAGTGTTGCGACGCCGTATGTTCGAGTTTTGCGACCCCGTGTGTGGGGTTTTGTATGTAGGTCGAGTTTTAGCGACGACGTTGTTATACGAGTTTTGCGACGCCGTATGTCGAGTTTTGCGAAGCGTGTGGACGAGTTTTGCGACGGTATGTGGGCCGAGTTTTCCGGTAGTGGCGAGTTTTGGACTGTATGTGGCCGAGTTTTTGCCGGTATGTGGCCGAGTTTTTGGACGTTATGTGGCCGAGTTTTTGATGGTATGTGGCCGAGTTTTCCGGTATTGTGGGCCGAGTTTTCCGGGGTTATGTGGCCGAGTTTTGACGGTATGTGCCGAGTTTTGGACCCGGTATGTGGCCTAGTTTTGTGTTTTAGAGTTGTGTGTTTCCAAGTGATTATTTTTATTATTATTATGTTGATGATATTTATGTCTGATTTTATTTTTGAATATGTAGGTATTTTATACAGTGATGCCATCCCATATGAAGTTAATGACATTATGGACATTTTTTTACAAATAAAGTATTAGGTAAGCGTCTTCGAAAAAAAAAAATCTATTTTTTTTATTCATTGTTTTCTTACCAAAATGCAACAATTAGAATTGACAGTAATACGTTAAAATGAATAAAAAAAATAAATTCATTATTCTTGGCCCATGATTTCAGACATGAAATTATATAATAGTGGTACTTTGAAAGATTTTAAATTCCGTGTGAGCGCCCATCTTAATGTGTATGAACAAAGTTGATTTATTTTCTATCATTCAATTTAAAAAAAATCAACAGATGAGAATCATCAACATCCTCACTAATGACAAATAATTCCAAGGGTGGAAACAAGCTCTACAAAAAAAACACAAATCTCGGCCACATACCGTCCAAAAACCGGCCAATTACCGTCCAAAAGGTCACATTACAGGAAAAAATCTCGCCCACATACCGTCCAAAACTCGGCCACATACCGGAAAACTCGGCCACATACCGTCCAAAAACGCGGCCACATACCGTCAAAACTCGCACCCTACCGAAAACTCGGCCACATATCGGAAAACTCGGCCACATCCCGGAAACCTCGGCCACATACCAGAAAACTCGGCCACATACGGTCCAAAACTCGGCCACAGGGCGTCGCAAAACTCGACCATATACAAAACTCGACCACACGGGCGTCGCAAAAACTCGATACACGGCTTCGCAAAACTCGACCACATTCAAAACTCGGCGAACCAAGGGGTCGCAAAACCGACACACGGGGTCGGAAAAAATCGATACACGGCGCCGTCGCATAACTAGGACCACATTACAAAACTCGACAACGGGGTCGCAAACTTCGGACATACGGCGTCGCAAAACTCGCATTATGACTGCTTGTGGCTTGACATACAGGAAGTGGTTCTTGACTATACAATAGCGGAGAAACAATGCATACACTTGCCAACCATAAACATCTGTGTGGAATAGGTGCACCAGCAGGTGTATGCATTGTTCTTATAAAATTGGATCGATTGAGCCCAAATTTATTGGTCGAGCTATGAGATTGCAAAAATAGTGGGCGAGACCGCAAGCTCATAGCGAGACCAATAAATTTTTGGGGTTTAAATCATCCAATTTTCTGCTTATCATGTTTCGGATCAATATTTTCAACATTGGACTCCTCAAAACCATGATAATCCGCCATAGTGTTAGGTTAAAAAGCAACTTCCTGTCGTTTCACTCGGCTACCATTCAACTGTGCGGCAGCCCGCTATCCATGTGTATAGGGCAGTAGAGAACTCTGTTTAGAACAACATAAACCAAGTTTCACCTGGAAAAAAAACACAGGCGTAACCGGCAAGCTACGGATTTGATTGTTGAAGCCACTCTCCTAGCACATATCGATGCTCGAAATAAAAGGGGGCAGATTCACGTAATTAAATCTTAGTCTGAAATGTCTTCACATCCAGTTATACTTTGAACCGGGCAAGAGCGCGATGTTAGATCTGCAAAAGTAGTCGACAAATGTTAGGGTCGAGTCGGGGGTAGGATTAGACACAATTGTTAGGACATCGACCATGCATCTTATGTCGGGATTTTACACTTGTTGACCAGATATAACTGGAGCTGGTATTCTTAGGATATGTCATAAATCACTACCTCAGATATCATTTCATAATCGGCCCCTTGTTTCCCATTTGATTAAATTACCGAAAAACCACTAAGGGTTCTTGTCCGTGGCAATGAAGGCAAGTTAAAAAAAAGGCTACCATAATTTAAAAGTTCAGCTGCAGTACTAAATATGCCGTTGAAAACTTCGGTTTTACTTCGGTTAAAAGTGCTCATGAATCTGGCCCCTGAAGTGTAAAAGATTTCTTGGCTTGTGCTTCATAATAAATTATAAAAGAAACAAGCAAACTTTTAATTTTAAACAACCCTGTCTCATGCTTAAATCACTGGCGCAGTATTGAACAAAAAGAGCGAGATTATTATTCTAAGTGCCAAAAGAGCGAATTTAACTCTTTCGAGTGAATACAGGGCCCAATCGAAGAGTGAAATTTACAACCTCATTTTGTTCCCAAATTTAATAAAATGAAACATTAACAAAATTATAATTTGGACGGTAATAGAGTTTGTAACTGATTTATGAGGGGACAGCTTCAGTAGAAGTAGATTTCGTGGACTTACCCAAACCATCAACTTCCAGGTTGGAGAAGATAAGAAAACTATTCGTAGTTGACGTGATACTGCCGGAGTCGTTGCACTAGAGGGTCATGAGTACTTCTCACTGGAACTGAGCAACGCTGTTGGAGGCAGAATCAATGGAAAGTCGTCAGCGTTTGTTTCAATTCTAGATGATGATAGTAAGATATTAATATGAGTTTTGCAGTTTGTATGTGTAGGTGTGTTGTGTTTTTAGTGACTGAACAACAAAATTATCCACTTGTCCAAAGCCTCTTTTCAAAAAAGTTCAAATCAACTCAATACGACACCGTTTACCATTATCAGTTTCTGAGAACTTCGCGATCGATGAAACACACTCATTCAAGATTGAAGTATCAGTGTGACGCAATAACAATTTTGTACAATGAGACTCCATGATTAGTTAAATGGCATTAGATTTCAACCAAGTGCTTACAACATAATTTTGAAGCTTTTGCACAAGTGAGATATTTAATTAAAGAGATAAGCAGGGATTTGCTATAAATTCGGAACATTGAAAAAAATAATAAAAATCCAAGTGATGATATTTTGTGACTGGCATGGATGTGCTAACATAACCTGCAAGGGGATAGCTTGAAATCCATGGTATGTTTAATATTTAAGACAAAAGAGTACATTCTATCTGATACGGGAATATTTATGGGCGCGTTTAAAATTCTGATTTCAGATCCCAACAGCCTTTCCATGCAAATGTCGTAGATTCTGAAGCGCCACCTTGTGCACCATGACATGAACAGTTTGACAGCAAATACACACATTTATTGATAATTGTTTATTTTCTACTAGAACTAGTGTGTACCAAAATCAGCTGTTTAGTGCACATTCTGAATCACCATCACTGCAATATGCTGGAGACAGTGTGACAAATTTATCAAATACTTCGTTTTTTCAAACTATTTGGTGATTTGTTTCTACAATGAAGTAGTTTATTGGAGTTGCACACACTTTTCCCTAATTTATAATCTAATATATTAAATTTGCATATTTTTATCCTCTCATGTTATTGCTGCTAATTCCTTTAACGGTAACAGAACCTTGCATATTTGTTATGTCACTCTATAATTAATCCATTTAAAAATAATGTTCGATCGAACAAGTTGTGCACTTTTTTCAGTATTTATTAAAAGCGCAGTATTTTTTTTTTGAACTTTGCACATGCAATATAATTAAACTAATAATAATGATAATAAAATTAATAATTATTTATTTAACTTTGTGATCAAGCGCAACATCATCCATTTCATGCTTTATATTATTCTTCTTTGTCTTATGTCAGCTCGGTTCTTCTGGGCCCAGGAATCGCATTACATTAGAGAAGGAGCTTCAGAGGTTTCCCTCACTCTCCTGCGAACAGGAAATCTTGGAGAAAGAGCAGTAGTCAGTAAGTTAATAATAAACACAATTGTAGTATAGTACTTTTGATTAGGCTGATTTTAATTGGTTAAAATAAAAGACGAACATACTCTCGGTCACCCCATCATGTATAAATATTCGTAACTTGGTAATTACAAAAAATAACCAAGTTCACTGACCAAAGATTATCGTGCTCAAATGATTATGTTAAATTTACCTGTCGTGGATGGGGACCACCTCTTAGTGAACTTCCCTCCGCCAACGCGTTGTGCGGCAAAACACTTGTATCTCGATTGTTTCTCTATACCTACGTACGACATGGGTGCAAGGAATATTGTCCATTGAGCGCCGCCCAAAGATATGAGTATACCTTTGGAATGTATGGCACCTCTGACGTACCGTAATTATTATTGTAAAGTGCTTTGATACACGTAAAAGACGCAATATTGGCCTATAATAAAGAACTTTGATACACGTAAAAGGCGCAATATTGGCCTATAAAGAAGAACTTGTCACATGGAAAGAAATCAAGATCAGAATAGGAGAAAGCATCAAAAGAGCACTCGCCGGGAATCGAACCCGGGTGGCCTGCGTACGCAGCAAGCGTGTTAACCACGGGTCCACACGACTGAGAAACACCTCTTGAGGTTATATTGCTAAATTGCAATATAGGTGGTGACGTAAAAGTATATTTAACAGAAGAACCAGTTAAATGGAAAGAAAGTCTCAAAAGAGCACTCATCGGGAATCGAACCCGGGTTGCTTGCGTACGTGGCATGCATAATAACCACTACACAACGAGTCCACACTTGGCAATTTAGTAATATATAGTTGTTTCTCAGCTTTCAAATTCCAATTCATGAATAATCATGGTGCTTTAGATTTTTAGAGGGATACTGCCACATTTTGCCTATAGGGCGCCCTCATTTTTTGCAAAACTGTCGTTTTTGCATATTTGTAGTGTTTTTTACATGTGTTAACCTAAAATAAATAAGCCTTTTAACATTTAAGGCTTATTTAAAAACAGTTTCTTTGTGTGTAAATCAAATAATTTTGTAATGAAACTGCTCCGGATTGGTTTTATATTCCCATTGCGCACGTTTCACAACTGACACGCAAGAAAATACAAATCAGAGGTGTGTAAGTTTCCTTGTGACTCCTTCAGACTGATCCATGATCACCTTATTTATGTTATCATTACCAAAAAGGTTATCGATTTACTAATGGTAATTTAACACTTAAGTGACCTAGGGGTTTTCACCCCCGTAAGTGCCCAAGGGGGTGGGGGGCTAAGGAAACCACTTTCTCGAGGGAATTTTTGGACGAAATTTATACCACATGTGAAGGGTTATAAGGTCAATCCCAAATCAACAATAAAAATGATTTGTTTTTTTTTCGCTGCATAATAGGGGCAAAACATTGCTTTCAAAACACGCGAAAATTGGGAAAAAAAAAGGAAAATTCAAATGAGCCTTGGGCTTACATCAGGCGGTGGCGGCCAAGCCTCATTCATTATAGCAACTCACCAAAAAGTCAAACGAAATTACAGCAACACGAATTGCAAACCACAAACCAATTTGGGTACATCGATGTGGGTTGGGACCCACATACGACCTCCTCCTCGTTCGTTATTAATGCAAAAAAAATCAGAAATAACCCTTCCAGTGGAGTTGATGCTTCATCTCCAAGGGTTTTGGAATAAGAAAATATTACTTGACAACATATAAAAAATTCTGAATTTTTCGTCAAGATTTTACTTTTACGTGTTAAACCAATGGCAACGTCTGAAATTGGGATTTCTTGGCTTACATCAAACAATTTGACAGCTTATATTATGTTGATATCCTAATTTAGAAGATCCCAATTACATCTTTAAACACAAAACCAAGCAGGTTCGGGAATCCGGATTTTTTACGGGTGTTTGTGCAAAATAAAAACATCATTTTCCCAGAGAGTTTTGTTAATTAACGGTGTTAGCACGCCACGATAAAAGTGGTTGATTTCAGCACATAAAGGTTATATTGATTTTAATGTTCTAATAATTGTTTTACTTACATGTATTGTGAGAACTTATATCAGCCAAAAAAAAAAAAAAAAATCGATTTTAAAATATTCCTCCAGAGACTTCCGTTACTGCCCAAGGGTGGGGGGGTGGGTCCATGGACCCCCACTAATTCACTCATTAACGATTGGCCGATTTAATTAGTTTGGGTATTAAAAGTCAGACAATAACAAAAACAATCGGCGCAAAATCCCACGCGTAAAGCGGCCAGCGTGAAAACAAATTTTGGGGTCCATGTACCCCCCCGCCCCCTTGGCACTTAGTGTTTAACTATTAAACAAGGATTGGACCTGAAAATGAATGATAAAAACTGAAAATGCCCACCTGTCTTTACACTTAAATTAGGGCCTTTCCCACGGTTATTCTATAATTCCGTAAGCATAAAAGAAAAACTTTGACTTATTATTTTGAAAGTAACTTTTGTTGAAACTGCAGGTCCTTTTAATTAAAGTTCTTTTCCGGTTTTGTTTTATTGTGTTTCTCTACTTGCTAGAGAGCCTGGCAACTCGCACCAATGCTCTCAGTACCGTGGGAAACAAAGCCCCATCCATACTGCTCTAACATATTGAGGGTTAGGCCATTAAAACGCCGGTTTTTTTGTTTATATCTGGGAATGAAATGGAATTTGAGGGAATCACATTTCAGGACGACACTGAAAAAAATGCCATAGTCCTTCTTCCATCTGATATCCAAAATCGATACTGCTTCCGGGTAAATTAGGGGTCCCAAAGACTATTGGAACAGCACCCTTTAAGCTATAGGGTTATAAGTCTGTCATTAAAGGGAAAACGATATTGCAAACTACGATGCAAATTACATCGTTGTTTCTCATACATGCTTGTTTAGGAACATAAAAATATTACGATAGATTACTACTGGTGTGAAAACGTTTTATTGAGGGATCGGGCAAAATGAACGCTATATAAAACGCGTTTAATGAACATAAGACAGTATCTGAAACACAGTGCTGCAGCACAAACCAGTTAAGAGAGGGGTACTGGGCCGGAATAAAACATTTGCAATCGTAGTCTAAAATTGATCGTAGGGATTCTGTGAACTTCATGAAAACAGGTGTGACAAAATTAAGGCTTGTGTCAATTCCGCACTGCGCGTCACGGGCGCGTCGGGTGCTGTCGATGTTCCGACTGTCATTTTTCCGAACGGTTTTGTTCCGAAAGGGTATATCCGAAGGTTCTTTATTCCGAAAGGTATTTACTTCGAATGGTAATTTCCTTCTCCGAAAGGTCTATTTCTCCTATGGGTAAATTAATCCGAACGGCAATTGTCCGAAATGTCATTATTCCGAAATCTATAAAAGGTCATTGCTCCTAAGGTTTTTATTCCGAAGGGCCAATTACGCCGAAAGGTCGTTTCTCCGAATTTTCGGAACATCGACCTTGCGGAATAAAAACCTTTCGATAAAAACCTATGTTGTCTATTTCATAGGAATTTCTTCCGAAAGGAGTTCATTACTCCAAATGGTCATTACTCCGAAAGATCGTTTCTTTCTCCCGAATTTGCGGACTACCAAGACCTTTCGAATAAAACCTTTCGGAGTAAAAACCTATTGTTTTTAATTTCATAGGATATTTAACTCTCCTAAAGGTCATTACTTACTCCGAAGGTAATTCTCAATTTTCGGAATATCGACCTTTCGTCGGAATAAAAACCTTTCGGAGTAAAAACCTTTCGGAATAGTGACCTTTCTTCGGAGTAAAAACCTTTAGGATCAAATAAACTTTCGGATTAATGACCCTTATTTCATTTTTCGGCATAAAATCCCTTCGGAATAAAATCTTTCGGAGCAATGATCCCTGTCGGAGAAATGATCTATCGGATAAAACCTTTCGGAGTAATGATCTTTATTTTCGGAAGAAACGACCTTTCGGAGGAATGAACTTCGGACTAATTACCCTCGGAACAAAAACCTGTCGGAATTATGAGATTCCATAGAACAGTGTGTTCGGAGTAGGCCACTAATGACCGTTCGGCGAAAAAACCTTTCGGAGCAATGACCCTTTCGTGTAAATGATCGATCGGAGATAAAACCTTTCGGAGTAAAGATCTTTATTTTCAGAGAAACGACCTTTCGATTACTGGACTTCGGACTAATGACCCTTCGGAACAAAAACCTTTCGGATTATGAGCTTTCCCATAGAACAGTGTGTTCGGAGTAGGCCCCAATGACCGTTCGGAGAAAAACCTTTCGGAGCAATGAACACGTCGGAATATCGAACTGTCCCCCCCGCGCGTCACGTAAATCACATCAGTAAGGGAGAATCATGATCCCGTTACAGCACAGTGGTGGGGGTTCGCCGATTTTCGATCGATATTCTCCCTATATTGCGATATCTGTACATTTCGCGCCAAACATAGTCGATGCTTGGGATTGTTGGAGATTATCAATCGATTTGCTAATCAAAAGCTCGTAGCCCTTCATGCACACCGCTAACACACCATAGACCATTTAAAGCCGACTCAATATTGCAACATACAGTGGGCTTAATAACTTTCCATCGATTATCAATCGTGTGGCTATCATAAAATATTCCATATCGTTTAGGAAAGTCCTGAAAACAATCAGAGAAAAATGTCATTTTAACGTGTGTTTCAATGAGACGATTATTTATCGGTGTACACCGTAAATACTCGTCCATTGGAACCACACGTATCAAAACATTATATCTCCGTTAAGCCTAAGCGGCGTCATTCCAATTCGCCGTGCTAAATCGGGGCCCCCATTCTTAACACTTTCTTGCGGCGACCCCCATTGCTCAAAATACCTATATCTCACAATAAAATTGACTCAGTGAAGAAAAATTGAAGCTGTTGTGGAGAGGTCGTCAGTGGCAAGCCAATTTTTCAACCAGAGGAAGGGGATTGCAACATATCCCCTCTATCTACGGTAAGCTCTGTCTATACTGATGACATTGAAGCAAGGGCAATCCTTAATTTAACATTTTTTCGTTGTGACATTCGAAGGGGCATGGTGCTCTCCATTCCTAAAACCTGTGCGTTACGAATGTGTACACATTTACATCGGTTCATTTTGGTCTCCAAGATGGGATTGCCACCCCCCCCCCCCGGTGATGTAATATGCTTTTCTCTATGGGCTGATTAGACAGAAACCAAGGTTAAAATAATGTTGTTGGTTTTCTTTTCCGTTTTGTGTCAGAAACCTTCAAACGTTCTTGGTGGTAATCTTTTTATAAGAAAGAAAAAAAAATGAGGTTAGCATTAAATCAAAAGGAATAATTATGAATTGGAGTGCCAGTTCATTTGCTAACATTTAAATCCAAAAGGGATTTGCGAAATGAGTCTGCATTTTAATAATACTGTGGTGCATTTTATGTCAGATAATTTTGGATTGTAAAATTAAAATTAGAAGTAAATATTATGGCTTTCAATATGAAACTGGTGTGTTTGTCAGAAACCTAAATTCCATATTAAATTGATTTGAATGATATTGCCATTTTTTTTACTAAACATTTATTCTTTTAGTCGTATTTACAAATTTATGATTATTGTTTTTTTACTTAAACAATCCACGAGATATTCGACAACAAATTCAACAATACAAAAAAAATGGCAAGAAACGACATCACTCATCGCACGAACACGCTTCTGATGTTCACTAAACATCGCTCATTTGACATTTTTTTAATAGTGGCAGATTGTAACAATTAAAAAAAAATATAAAACTTGACAGAATACATTCATTTTATTGACTCATGGCACATACTATTATTATTGCATTTATATTTGTATATTTTTCTACCCCCAAACTTTTTTTATTAGCATCCATAATTAAACTTAAACTACAAATTAACCTATGTCTGCCCCTCCCAGCTGAGTGAGCCTTTTATTCAGTGTCAGTCCACGTACATCAAATCCCGAGAAGAGGAGAAAGAAGGGAGATGGCCTCGAATTTTGAAAATCAGATTACCCAGGATTACTCTCATTCACAGCGCATTGTTTGGGTAACCTCAAGGGCCGCTCGATTGACACCTTTGAAGTATCTGTCATCCAGACTCCACAACTGGCCAGTCAGGAAAGTTTCAGAACAGGAAGTAATTGACACACTGATATATACTAAAACAGTTCTTAATATTTCCAGGCTAAAATTTCTCTGACTGGTAATGAACTCCACGTTTGTAAATAAATATTTATTTTTTCATTGCCGAAATAATTGAGGAAAACAGTGCCTTTTTAACGAAAGAAATCAGCAAAATTAGCCCTTGAATTTAATGTTTTGAGGTTTGCAAATAAGGATGTTGTTATTTTAGCATAATTTAAACATATCCGGTTAGTTCCTGTGAAATACGATATGATAATGATTATATAAATGCATTGGCATACAACAACCAGAACTGTTGTGTCAGACGGTGTCAACAGAGCCAAATGCTTTAAATGATTTAAGTGATGAGAAGAGAACGTTTCGCGTTACTGGTCACGACCAAAAGTGTAATGACTTTGTGTAATTGACAGTTGACAACTGGGTAATTGGAAATAGTCTGGGATTTAATGAAAGGTGTATGTATGTTCTCTAGCAAGAAGCGGCAAGTCTTTGATCGAATCAATCGGATTTAAGAATATTAAGAGAATGGCGGATGAACAGTTTATCTTCCCCACCCCCCCCCGTTGAAGTAACAGTTGACCTCGCTTCTTTCTCATATTCTCTGATCAAATCATATGCAATATGAGGCCCCTCGTTCAATAACATCCACATCCACATGTTTTCATATAATATTTCATTTGAAGATATAATATTGCTGCTCAGTACTATCCCTTTATTTGGAGAACAGCCGTTTTGTATAGTTAAAAAGAAATAGTATTTAAGTTATACTAGAGTGGTGATTAGGCAAAACAAAAAAAGGAACCAAAACAACTTGTTTGAAATAAGTATTGAATTTTAAGCCCATTTAACACTGCATTTTGTTTTGTTTTATTTGATGAATTCAGAAATTTGGCTTTTTGGACCAAAAAAAATGCCAGAGAGATATTTTATTTTAATAAGTGATCCAAATCATTTTTTTGGGTTTTATAATAATAATTATACAGTAAAACATTATTTACAACTAGTTTGACTTAACGTTTGGTATGATCATTGGCCGTAAACGGCATGTCCGCCTCTGAGGGGCAAATTTCCCATTCTTGGGAAATTTTCACTCTCAGGGGGGTCAAGGGCCATTTTCCCGGTCCAGAAGGGCTAAAAACGCTGATTTTAGCATTAGTTTTGCAAATTTTTCCCGGCCCAAGTCGTCAGGGGGGGCAACCTGCCCCCTGCCCCCCGCCTGTTACGCCACTGGGTATGATCTAAAATTATAAAACAATTTACAAAGTGCCGTTGCAATTTGGGTTTTTGAGCTACTTCTTGCAAACAAACGTGATTTTTATTTGGACTGTATGTGCTATTTTTATTTAGTGTTTCCATTCCCATGCTTACTTTGCCCAGTCCGAGGTGTCATTTTTTGTGTATTATCACACAACAGGCAGGAATTTGTCATCATATCCAGTCCATTACAATAAGCTAACATATAACATACCTTCCTGTTTTGGTGTCCTTTAAAGTGGTGATCTTCATTTAATAAGTATAGGCCTTTAGTAAGTTTGTCACACCAACTACCCTGAATATCATAATGTTTAGCGTAGAGTCACACACTGCCTATATTCAGGATATTGCTTTTATGCTCATGCCATTATATTTAGCATTCATTAATTTAACTGAAATAATATATAATTTTTACTGGTTGGGCCAAATAATGAACTTGGTGTGCCATGGCCCACCCATTTCTATGTTATTTACCTCCCGGCCCCTTCCCCCCTCAATTCCCCTCCCCTTTAATCCCCCCCCCATTCCGCCTCCCCATTCCCCCTCCCTTCCATTCCTTTTCCTTTCCCTTCCATCATTTCACTCCCTCCCTCCTTCCCCCTTCCTTCTTCCTCCCCTCCCTCCTCCTTCTTATTTTTATTTATTCATTCATGCATTCATTCATTCATTCATTCATTCGCTTATTTATTTCTATATTTATTTAAACCAAATACGCATTTATCTTATGTTGTAACATGCTCTGCAAATTTTTTACTGCATTTATTTATTTATTTGCACATTTCCTCAGTTTGTTTCATTGGTTTTTTTTCCCGGAAATTTCACCTTAATTGTTCATTAATGATCTGTATACTGCATTTTGGACAAAATGTTTCACTTTTCGATCGTCGCCCTCTGTCCATGTACAGATATTTGAATTGAACGTTGCTGTTAAGTTAGCATGTCCTACCCCCTGATTCGCGGCACAATCTTGCAGCCCGTCTCCCACAGGGCGCAAACCACAAAAAAAAAAAGAATAAATCCTTCAACGTTGGAGTAATGCATGTATCGGTTGCATCCCTTGCCCCCGGGACCCGGTATCTCCTGCCTTGTACCGACTTAGATCTCGTAATACCGAATCCAGGGCGCCGGAGTTGCATTTGATTTGTGCATAATCCCTCTGCTACCATGTTTCTGGGGGGCAACACGAGATCACGAACTGAATTCTCCCTATTGATGATTTTACGTTACGCGCAGGACGCGCCGCGAGTATTCGACACAAGCCCAAAATTAAAAGTTGTGGCAATACGACGCCATTTTCCAACGTGGAAAGCCCTCTTAGGCAAAAATAACTATAAAAACAGTTTTGGTCTTAAAACATGTTTTTCTTAGTAAAGGCGTTCAGTAAAACTTTCCAAACTCTGCAAAACTGTTGCATGTGCCGATATTTTTCCAAGATGAATGACACCTTGGCTGACAAAGGGATGATTTTTAGGTCAAGCAATATTCCCAGCAATATTCTCAAAACTATCAGGTGAGTCGCGAGTCATTTTATCCATGGATCACCAATTATTATTATTATGATTATTATTATTATTATTATTGCACAGCATTTCTTAAGCGCTATTCCAATTGATCATAGCGCTGTACAAAGTCACATTTTAAAATACCTAGATTACATTTTAATATAGTAAAAATCAACACCACACAATTGAATATACACCGCTCAATTCAAACATTTATAAAATAATCAATTTGATACCAGGGCAACATGATTAAAACCACTCATTCAGATGGGAAAAGGTGAGTTTTCAGGGCCTTTTTAAATGCATTAACTGTGGACAAACGACGAATAAAGATGGGGAGAGAGTTCCAAAGGCGAGGACAGCAACACAAAATGCTTTGTCACCAAGTGATCGAAAGGTACGAGAAACGCTCAACGAAAATTGGCATTCTCAGAGCGCAGACCATGCCTTCCAGAGGTATACCTGATAAGAAGATCGGACAGGTAAGCAGGGATAAGGTGATTCATTCCCTTGAAAGTCAGGAGAAGCACCTTAAAGATAACTCTTTCATTTACATGTAACCAATGAAGCTCTCTCCGCAAGGTGGCAGAAGGATGGAATCTATTGCACTTGAAAAATGACCTGGCAGCCTTGTTTTGAAGTGTTAGTAACTTTCTTACTTCTTGTTATAAACCATACAAAAGTGAGTTTGCATAGCTAAACGGGACAAAATAAGCGAACGGACTAAATGATGGCAGCTTTCAGCAGTTGATGAATCGACGAATTCTGTATATTTCTGAGATGATAGTTACATTTTAACAATAGAGGTCACATGATCCTTCATAGACATAGTTTGATCGAAAACAACCCCCAAATTTCGTATTTTGGATGATGGAAAGATCTTAATATCACCATTTGAAGAGAAACATCGCCCAACTTAACAGATTGTAAGGCGATGCTGCAAGAAAAAAAACTCCTGTTGCTAGTGTAAGCTTTCAGCATGTTGCTTGTCCATCCATTCATGAATATCATTTATACATGATGACAATCTCGTTAAAGCTAATTCGGCAGCACCATTTGTGTTTGGATCGAAAGCCAAATTAAAGTGGATATCATCAGCGTATAGGGGAAAAATTGATTACCATGCTTTCGATGAGTTTACCAATGATAATGTATATAAAACAAAGAAAAGTGGTCCAAGGACGAACCTTGAGGTACACCAAAATAGAAGCTCAAACTTATCACAAGACCATCAGCCGCCTTCGAGACAGACAGATTACCACCAACAGAAACGAGGAAAGTATCGATCACGCGATACGATGAAATCCACTTAAGCGCCAAACCAGTGATATTGGAACATGGACGACAAACGATCAAGAAGAATTTGATGATCTACAGTGTCGAAGGCAGCTGAACGATACAGTAGACTACAAAAAACCGCATTCCCTTTATCCATATCAGTAATAATATCATCTTTACACGAGGTAAAGCGTTCTGTGGCTGTGTTGAGCCCTAAGGCCGACTGGAACGCCTCATGAAGGACCATGAGTGCACAGATGATTTGTAACTGGGCGGCCGGCAATTTTTTTCCATAATTTTTGAATAGTACCTAATATTGAACACAGACGATAATTTGCAACAAATTTTTATCAAGAGTAGACTTCTTTAGAACAGGACAAACTATTGCTCACGAAGTTGCGGAAGGAAACTCGCCATACTGACCGATTTGGTTACAAAAACTTTCAAAAAACCTTACACATGATACTAACATTCTCTTTAAATAACCACATTGGCAATGTGTCAAGCACACATGAATTGTTTGAAAAACTCAGAATAGTTTTTTCAATTGTCTTCAAGACTGACAGACTTGAAGCTATCAAATGGTGAATATCAGAGTCAACAAATATCAAATTGCCACTTGGACCGCCATTGTATTCTTAATGGCCGCATTTGGCACAATGGTAGTCCTAGGTTTTTGGTAGTAGGTCAACCAATATTTAATAATTCATATTAAAAGTAACCTCTACTTATAAAGATTAAACATATGGTGAGCGTAATTGTATTTAGCGTTGTGGCGGTATTTTAAGTATTTGGGTTACGTGCTCAAATTATTGAAAGTTTATTGGTAACAAACACCTAATGGGAAACAAACCAGCTGCCTTTTCAAATCATTCATCATTCTCTACCAAAGAAAGGCGACCTCCAACAACCCCAAAATTACAGCGGAATTACACTGTCACCACTGGCTCTAAGATCTACAACTCCATGCTGCTCAACAGAATCACTCCTCACATAGATTCCCATTCTCAGACGGAACCAGAAACGGTTTTCGCAAAGGCAGATCAACACTAACTCAGATACTTGCCCTCAGAAGGATCATAGAAGAGTGAGAATTTCCAAGAAGAAAGCTTCATTGGGTTCGTGATTTTTACAAGGGCTTTTGACAGTATTAAACAGGGATGTAAGGCTGCATTTGCTCGCCAATAGGGTGTCCCAGATGAGACTGTCAAGGCAAATGCCATCATGTATTGATAACCCATATAGCTTTGTGCAGACCATGGAAGGGCCCACAAAGGAGTTCCTACAAACTACTGGAATCCTCCAAGGAATACTCTTGCTCCCTATCTATTTGTAGTCGTGGTTGATTATCTCAGACAGAGTATTGCATCATGAACGACCAAAGGTACCTTACCATCAAACCCAAGCGTTACAGACGTCACATGGGTCAGCAGCTCACAGACCTTGACTAACGAAGATGATCTAGCTCTAACAGCTGGATCTGATATGTGGGTGCACAAGATCTACTACTAACATCACTTGAGATGCTGCAGACAAAGTCTGCCTTACACTCAAATGCCAAGAAAGACTGAATATGACTGTCAATGAGGAAGACGATCATCAACATATCTGAACAGCAAATGGTAGCCAACTCAAAGAGGTCAAGGACTGCAAGTATCTAGGTCATAGGTGCGACAGAAAGAAAGACTACGTCACGGATTTAAAGGAACAAGGCTGGAATGCCTGCAATAACTACACCACTTATGGCATCTGGTAATCTCCATTCAACCAAGCTTGAAATCTTTAGGCCTGGTAGAGAGTATCCTGTTATATGGATTGAGACCTGGACCATGAAGAGCGTGCTACAGGATAGACTGGATGGCACCTACACCAGCTTCTTATGCGAGTACAAAACATATCCTGGCGTGAGCACAAGACCAAGCACAGATATATGGAGATAACCCTCCAATTTCATTATGTTGCCCCAACGCCGTGCACGATTTGCCGGTCACTGTCATCGTGCGATGACCAAGTGTCTCAGACGTCACAGGTTGGAAGTTTACCATGCCAAAACCGGGGTGTTCGCCCCTTGAACTAAATTGATGTGGATTGTCGAGACATCCAGCAGGATCCATCTATCCCCAACCTAAGAAAACAGGGACTTTGGCGCTACATGGTGAACAGCATCAAGGCTGCGGCCCGTTAGATGCAAAGACCTATGCTTTCGTACCAAAAAAATTTTTAAAAATTTTTTTTGAGGGGGCAAATGTTTGAGTTTATGAGTGAATTTTATAATTGTTAGCTAATTTGGTCAAAATGGTATTTGACCGCCATTTTTGGTTTGAAGTTAAATTCACTGTGGCCCCAAAACTTATTTGAAACAATATTGTTATGCAACCTAAAACACTAGGAAAGGTCTGTCAGGAAACTGGTTATGTTTGGAATAACATCCGTTTGTCTAAACTAGTTTCCTGCCAAATACGCAAACGTGTTGTACACCCCAGAGTCATTTCTAAACTAGATCCTGCCATTTTCAGTAGTGTTTGAGTTGTATAAGTATATGATTTATACTCTGATTGACATTGGGGACCTTGATTTAATTGAAAATAAGATGCGACAAAATACCAATTTTTACCCAAAATGATCTTAAAAGGTATATACCCGTCAAAAAGCCGCACAACAAAACCTGAAATTGACCTTTTTAATGTTACAAGGATATGTCTGTGCATCTACAAGCAAAAGGTTATTTGTTTGAGGCCGTTACCCAAAGAAATCAAAATGGCTGCCAAATTACTATAGATGATAAGCGTAACGATACGTTATTCTTTAGAATATAATCATAATCTTCAGATTGCATGATTAAATTATTATTTGCTACTACCAGAACACCTATGGCTATCATTTTGCCCAAAATGACTCTCATAAGAAATACAAATGGTGGTCCAAATGCATTGACTAAAATCGGACTCCCCCCCCCCCCCCCCCGTGTATTGACATGGATTTGGTACATTTGAAATTTTCCAAGCTATTTTAAGGAGATCGGTAGCTAATAATAGTTAGTAATAATAAGTGTAATAACCACATTTACTAGAGAACGAAAATAATTGCCAACAATACAGTAAAGTGATTACAATTACGTAAATTAACATAAAGTCAGCCATCTTGAATTCTTTAAGGCCGCCATTTGAGAAACAATGATAGCCACTATATGTTTTTCTGAGTAGCTCAACAATAAGGTTAACACTGCATCAGTTACATTAAGAAATATCTTAAGAATAAAAATGAGGGTAATCCATCAATGTATTGAGCGTGTGGGGCCATGTTTGAATTCTTTTGCTCATTAATATGGGAAATTGAGAGTTTTTTGTGTTGAATTTCACAACAGAAAAATACGCTTTACTCGATTCTTTATAAGAATGGTATTTTGCCGCATGTTGTTTTTAGTAAAAATCAGGGTGGCCCAAAAAGGCTTATTTGAAGAATATAGTTTATGCAACATAAAAATATAGTGAATATGTGTCGGTAGGGAAGTAGATTAATTATGACGGGTGTACCTGTCTATACAGTGCAGTTAGGAAATTCAAGGAGGAGTTACTGAGGATTTTGAGTTGGTATTTAATTATCAAGATCTGGGTTAATATATTTTATAACTTTCAAAACATTCAGCCGGACATTGCAGTAACTATTACACTCTTGAGTACATCTATTAAAAATATTGAAGCTATCTTGGAAAACAGTGGGCAAATGGAAATAAACATCACTTTGTATTCATCCTAATGTTTTGAAAATAGTTTTATCGACTGCCTGGACTAAGAAAAACAACTTATTTTTGACAACAAAATCATTCTTCATACGTTATATAATAAGAAAATATACAGTTTTCTTAGATGAGATGTCGGCATTTGAGAAAATAGCCTTGTACGCATACAATTGCCAGGGCTCAGACAATTCTGACCATTGTATATTTTAACATCTAATCCATACAAGAACATTTGACAGAATTCGCTATAGTTGCGCTATTACCTTTAAAATGGCGGCCATTTGGAAAATGGGGATTATGCGAATGCCATCACTTTTTTATTTTGTCTCCACGTAGTTTCGTGAAACTACACACCCAATGATCAATTTTCGCTATGATTGCAAATGTTATGATTCCCGCCTGGTCATTTCATGCTGCGCATAGTAGTAAAAATTAAGAATTATAACCTCATCAATTAAAGTGCCGTTCATTTGAAAAACTTGACGATTCGCTAAAACCTAAAATGTGATATATAGGAATAGTGTTGCTTGTAGCGGAATTATCTCTTTTGTACTGGCAATGTAAATCATTTAAACAAAATCCAATACTATATCCCTGGATATTTCCCACCTGAAAAACGAAACTGTAACTCCGTACAACAAAACGTTGTTTGTTTTCTCCCTTTCATTATTTAGGGAGTAAGTGCAACAGAATGCTTGATATCCTAACATTTTTACTGCCCAAAATTGGGACTGTTAGGGTCAGCGATTTTTTTTTACCATGGCAAATAGCGTCCAAATGGGTGGAGTTTAATTTACAAAAGGAATAATGCTATGTCCAATTTTGAAACTATCAAACTTTGTGTAGGTATATTACGAAGATGGACACGCTGTGGCGTAGGAAGACTACCAGCCTATGGATAACTTCCAAGTAATTCCCAGACCAATGAACCGAGAAGCAGTTGTCACAGTTTATATCGCAATGACATAATAACGAACCATCTGAAGAATTTTATTTACTGAGTGAAAGCTCAAATTCTGGGGTGACAAGCGATTCCTCACAGGCCCGCGTAAAGAATGACGATGACGATGAGGGTGAGTTGACTTTTTAAAGTTGTGATTACCATCACTATCCCTTTAAAATATAAATATAAAAAAATGGCGGCAATAACTATAGATACAAACACAAAGTGTGCCAAAAAATTGCAAAACATTCAGAAATGATTTTTTTTGACAAGTAGAAGCACTTCAAGAAAACGTTATCTAATTCGCTGGCTAGAGTAGCTTCTTAGTTACACAAACTTTTTCCTCGATCAATTTTGGACGATTTAAAATTGAAATCATGTCAAATTCACGTGGCCACTCCCATTCTCTGTGTTGGAAGTTGTCGGAATATGGTTTAAGCTGTTGCAACTATTGGGACGGTTGATAAACCAGTTTGCAGTGGGCAACCTTGTTGGGGCCATTTAGGGCGTCGCTACCATGGATGCACGCGACCCCGGATCAGGCTTATCCAGCTCCAACAGATCATGACACCACCTCAAATCATTACCATGACTTGTAGACACGAAAGAAGAACACTTCTTGGAAGATCATGTGCAACGAGGCATTCATCTGGTGGATGTGGTACGGATGCAGGCCAAATCACTCCTGTTGATACGGTAAAAGAGAGGGA
Source organism: Ophioderma brevispina (assembly GCA_023653785.1). Classification (NCBI taxonomy): domain Eukaryota; kingdom Metazoa; phylum Echinodermata; class Ophiuroidea; order Amphilepidida; family Ophiodermatidae; genus Ophioderma; species Ophioderma brevispina. The sequence continues at coordinate 23,098 of JAMKCH010042332.1, forward strand.
GTCAAAGGGTGTGTATTCCTTATTGTGCTTGAATTTCCTTGGGGTGACGTTCTTCTTTTGTTGGTTGACGTACGATTATTACAAATGTCTACTACAAGCTGTTGGAGACATCTTGCATTAATCATACAGTAATACAGCGTTTACAAATGAAGTGAACAAATGGGAAAATACACTATTTCAAAAGTATGAGGGATTTGACAACAACCTCTAGTTCCTCATGAGTGGAAAAGTGTGAAACTACAAAGGGCTCTGGGTGTTTAAAAACAAGGTAAATGCGGTTTGCGCGAAGATTGCATAGGTTTAATTCATAGGCAGAGATTAGGCAAAATGTGACACTCTAAATTACAAGGGATTTAAAATAAACCCCAAAGGATTGGATTAGGGACCAATCCATTTTTAGATTTAAAATTAAATCTTAAAAAAAAAAAAAAAAAAAAAAAGATGTTTAATTTTAAATCTAAAAATGGATTTGTCCTATCGACATCATTCTTTGGGATTATTTTCAATCCCTGTAATTAGAGTGTAGGGGCCCAACCATGTGAGCGCAACATGTGGTTCCAGAGATATGACGGCCTACTCATTATTTGTGAAGGTTGCGTGTTCGAGCCCCGCTGCGCCAATGTTTTGTCTTTTGGGCAAGGCTTTACCTCAAAGTCTCCGCTCTTGTTGACCCCAGCGATTTCGGGTAGCTGTTTGAGAGGATTTTTATAATCTAAGTGCTGATAGGACTGCGCGCTTGGCCGGCTGCCGACATAGGTGAGGCGAATGGGACGCTTTTTATTTAACATAAAATGAATTTGAACAGAAAAGATTAATACCAGCACAGTTCATACCACACAAAAGTCATTCCTTGTTACAGAGCACCATCACACTCAGAGTGTAGAAGTGTTTCGGAGAATTGGTCAGCCAATACTTAAAAACGTACGCCGCCTGCATTCACATGGTGCCCTTCACCAATATAATATTTGAGGCTGAATCGAATCTGAACAAGTAATGGCCGGAACCTGTGCTGGCCTGAATATCCAAGCAGTCGCTGCGCCACTGAAATCAGGTCCGGCAGTCACGAGATCGCGGAACCTCTGCCTGCTAATTCCCAGCAGTCAGTGAGACCAACTGAAGCATGATCGCCGGCACGAGATCGACGGAACCTCTGCTGCTAAGATCCAAGCATTCCGTACCAACTGAAATTCCAGTCACAGGGCACGAGATCGACGGACCGTCTGCTGCTAATATCCAAGCAGTCACAGTGACCACTGAAAGCATATCGCAGCCGAGATCGACGGAACTCTCTTCTGCTAAGAATCCAACAGTCAATGGCCACCTGAAACAGGGTCAAGCAGGCACGAGTCGACGGAGCCTCTGCTGCTATATCCAGCATATCAAATGGCCACTGACGGCAAAATCAGCAGTCACGAGTCGACGGACCCTCGGCTGCTAATATCAAGCAGTCAATGTCACTGAAAGCAGTCAGCTGGCACTCGAGCCACGGAACCTCTGCTGCTAATATTCAAGCAGTCAATGGCCAACTAAAAGCAAGAATCATCAGGCCGAGATCGACGAACCTGCTGGCCTGCTATATCCAATCGTCAATTGCCAACTGACATCAGTCGGCAGGCCGAGATCGACGGAACCTCTTCTGCTAATATTTCAAGCCGTCAATGGCAACTGCAGCAGGTCACTTGCAACGAGATCGACGTAAACCCATGCTAGCTATAAATCCAGCAGCATGGCCACTGAAAGCACTATCAGCCAGGCACGAGATCGACGGAACCTGCTGCTAATATCCAAGCATCAATTACCAACGTGTATAGCAGGGTCTCAGAGCAAGGCACGATATCGACCGGAACCTCTGCCTGCTAATATTCAAGCATTCAGGCACCACTGAATGCGATCAGCAGAGCACGAGATCGACGGAACCTCTGCTGGCTATTCGCAAGCAGTCATGCCCACTGAAAGCAGTCATCTGGCAACGAGAATCGCGGAACCTCTTGCTGCTAATATCCAAGCAGGCAATGCGGCCACCTCAAAAGAGCAGGTCAGCAGGCATACGAATTCGACGGACCCCTCTTCTGCTAATATCCAAGCAGTCAATGGCCACTGAAAGCAATCAGCAGCACAGATCGCCGGAACCTCTGCTGCTATATCCAAACGCCGTCATGGCCAACTTGAAAACAGATCACCAAGGCAAGATCGACGGACTCTTCTTCTAATATCCTAAGCAGTCAATAGGCCCACTTAAAGAAGATCATCAGGCACTCACGATCGACGGAACCTCTGCTGCTAATATCCATCGTTACGGCCCACCTGTAAAGCAGATCACCAGGGACGAGATCGCGCCGAGTAAAGCTGTCCCGTTCAAATAGGATTAAGACGTTTAATCTCTACTTTTAATAGGATAGCACGCTTCGACCTACAAATCTACCCCCCCCCCCCCCATCAGATATAAGAAAACATCAGTTGAAGCCCTAACATGATTAACTTCGATTTTATTCTGCAGTTGCTCAGAAACCGTCTTCCACTCCCTGGAAGACCCTATCATTGGAGATGAACTGGTTTTGTTTTTAATCACTGGCAGTGTACTAAAGTTTGCACCAAGAGGGCAGGTTGGTCTCTCTGGTACAGGAGAGCAATCGTTGACCATTCTTTTCTAAGCGCAATCTAACTCCAGATGATTAATGACGAACAGTCCCGTTTTTGCATGCAGGGAAATGGACAGTTCGAATATGGTGGTGGGGCACAGGATAGTGGTCCTCCACACCATGAGGAACCCTAAGAACACTCTTGCAGAACTGTTTATCAATCTGGTTATTGCATTGAACTAAAAGGTGGAATGGTCTCAAGGTCGCCTGGTATTAAGACTCCTAAGGTTTCTTGTGGGCCAGGTAAATCATAAGTGTTTATAAGCAGTCCCCAGATATTTGATACTGAAAGATGGATTCCGAAGAATTTGGACTACAGGACGAGCTCTTCCTCAATAGCACAAAGGGAACCTTTTTTGATATGTTGTCCCTCACAACATTAGAAAACTAACCTGCAAAAAGTAGCTATGACTTACTTATTTTCCCTTTTTTTAATTAATCTTGGAATTTAGCATTTGTATCTATTGGGGAGATTAGTGTACTGGTGATAATTTGTAGGTAGTAATGCGTAAACGGGAGTGATTCGTACACACAATAGACGGTATAAAATAGACTTCTGTGATCACCATTATTCCATATTCCATGTATACGGATTAGTAATCGGCACCGGGCTTAAATGTCTTAAACAAGACTATTATTCACCAGGAATACTGTGCGTAGTAGTGGATGGAACTAATACCCATGCACTGTGCCGTCACGATTTGTGCATATAATGAGATCATTTGCATACTTGTTCCACGCCAGGGGAATCTTACAAGTTTAACTTGCAGTTCTTTCATTTATTTACTTTTTTGGACAAAATGGCTCAGAGATTGAAAATTTCATTTAAAACAAATGTGATCACAAATCGATATCTTTGTTTATAAACTAATAATTTGAGAGTCAATATGGTTTGCAACTATTTTGACTTGCCAGTTGGCCTAAATTGAGCAATTTCTGGGGGAAATCTTTTGAAAAAAGGTATTTCGCATTTAGGTTTGCGGACTACCTATTGGAAATAACTTGCTTTTTGAGCCTTCCTTATGTAGTGCCGTTTTATCAGGAAAATCCATGAAGTTGCAATAACCCTCAATGAAAGAATTTTCCTTTGCCTTTCAATTAGCTCAGCCTCATGGGGAACAAATAGTGTTATTTCTAACGCGGAAGTTCTTCCGAAAAGGTAACATTATTATACACACCAACACACTGCTGTCTTTTTTCAAAATAGCGCGGGTGAATTTTACTTCTTGAATTTATATTGTAAACGAACTGCAAATTTCCCCTTTGATTATTTCTCTTAAAAAACAAGAAAAACAAAACTGATAAGGTAAGATCACCTCTTGTATAGGATAGTATGGTAGTGACCACAGCTGCTCAGAAAAGGAAAAAAAACCTTTAAAACTCAGTAACCATGGAGTGTTCTGCGTTAGTTCGGTGGGAAAGTCACTTAGAAGTGTTTTGTTGAAAATGATTATAAGCAATGTGTTTTCTGGAGAAATAAAATTGACGGTAATTTAATATTTCACACGACTTTTTCATCCATTTGCAATGGCCAAAAGTCCGTTGGCATTAATAAGTAAAGGTTGTCACATATAATGAATAAAATGAAGTGCTTCTGGACTACTGCACCATTAATGCTCTTGTTTTTTTGTTCCAATATTAGTTTGTGTAACCCTACCCTGCAGAAATGGTGGCGAATGTTCTACTTCCGGCCAATGTCTTTGTCCACCTGGATTCACGGGATTGCAGTGTCAATCAGGTAATTTAAAGGTGCTTATTACATTATATTTATCGTGATTTTTTTAAACAGCTGTGAAAATATGAGCAATTTCATTGGCTGATGCGTGTGTTCAATTGAATCAACCTTATACGCGCGTCGGTTGCTGGGAAAATCACCAAGCAGACAAATGCCGGAACTACTTTGTTTTTTCAAGCAAGTCCCAGATCACTGATCATGGCCCGGGATCATCATAATCACAAACACCGGACTAGTCTTGGGCATACTTCAGTCATTTTATCAAATAACTACACGTACTACTTGCGTGGCCCATAAAAATTGCCACTTTCTTAATTCACCATGTTCACAGACATGACATGATTTGAACATTATATTGAAATGAATCCCGACCCGCATATCATCATGCCACGCATGTGGCATGTGACGAACATCAGAAAAAATTCAAGCCAGAAATGAAGACTAATTTCACAATTGCCGCCCGAGAGTTAGTGGATACGCGCCTCCTAGTCTAGACAAGAACTTACCCCTGGAACTTACCATGTCAAATTGACAAGGTAATTCCAACATACTACACAATTGAGGCTAAACTTTCGGCCGAACCATGGCTGAACGATGGAATGAAACTAGGGGTGTACGACAATACAACATCGTCCACTACAATGACTGTAATTCACATTAGGGTACCATTGCTTTTTTCCCGAAGTAGAGGTACCCTAATAGTAAACGTATAACACCAGTGTACGTAGCCGTAGCTTCAAGTACGCTCATGCTCAGCACAGTACGTATCCAGTTCTATCCAGGCTAGCTGGAATAACCCTACACAGTGACAAAAAGATGTATTCCACCATGACGTTTTACCTGCCCGTTTTCGCAGCAGCAACAGTGCTCGCCATTTTACATTCCAGCTGTATTCGCTTTGTTTTGAATCGGTTACCAATGGCGATGCATGGAGTCCATTTGCCGGCCTCTACAAATAGCTCAGACTATGAAGAAACCAAAGTAAGAACTATAATTTAAGATGCCGTCTCCACGAATAATTATATAAAGTTACACATTTTTCTGAAAAGTTCAAATCAAATAAATACTTTTATATTAAAACATCTTTACATTGTGCATGGACTGGAGTGAGAAAGCTACCCGATAATTACGATGTGTATCAATCCGCGGTAGACTGAGTTATTAACCAATGAGAGTGTAAGTTTATGTGGATTAAACGATTATGACTCATGGGTGTGACAACATGGGAGTGAAGGGGGGATTCAATATTTGGTTAAATATTTATTAATCAGAGTTATTTCAAAGTATCGGGCTAGGGAACTCGTGACGCTGTTTATCGGTTCAAAATGAGAATAAAGATAGATTTTTTTTAATCGGCGCTGTATCTACGTCGAATTGAACTCGGCCGTTGGAGAATTATTTTAAATGGGCCGCAGGCCTAACTCTAAGTGACATGACAGCTGAGGCACTTGCATCACCGGCATACAATTTGCCACCAAATATCGTGGGAAACAAACTTGCGGTTTTGATGGTCGAAGCGATAATGCATATAGCAACACCCTATTCACTACTGTTAGTACTGTACTTTTTGATAGTTAACCATTAAAACAGTACTTTTGTCTCATTTTGGGAGAGAAATTGATTTGAAGGCTTCTATTTCATGATGACAATGACAAAAATACGGCCGTTCTTCTGATATAGAAATCGATACTACTTTCACGTAATTCGGGGGAACCCAAAGACAATCGGAACGAGCACTTTGAAAACTTGTAATTCAAATTAGGTTACTTGAGGAAAATGTTAAATTACTTTGCAATCATCTCTTCCTACATTGGTTTGAAAAATACCAATGCCATCCAAAAAATATAACTTACAAACCTTTATAGTGCGTTTCTATTGCTCTTTGTTTTTGTTTTATGTTTATTTGTTTTGTTCCGTGCCCATTTCTAACCTTTCGGCAAAGGTCGGGTATAAAATTTCAAAATCGCTAATGAACATGTATGATTGAAATATTAATGAAACATTTATTTTGTTTTTCATCTGACAAGTCTCTCGTGATACAGGTAGAGTTCTGTTCGGGCAGTTTTCAATTATCGCCATAGATGGGGTTGAAGCAGTTTACAATCCTGCTTTTAATACTAACGGATCTCCTGAACAAATAGAACTCAACGCTAAAATTCTACCACTGGTGAGTACGGAAGATACAGCCACATTGTAAAAATTAATTATTTAGTTTTCTAGAAATTAGTCCTCTGGCACGTTTTAACTCAAACGTCTTGTTTGTGTGAAAAAGTGTGTCACAACGCTTTAATCTTACCGATTGCATTGTGCGATATATACACAGCAAGATTCCTACTCACAGTGTAGCCCAGAGCTTAGGCTACTCCATGTGTACTCTTAGCTCTACTCCAAGGGTACCCCTTGATGCATTATTGATGCAGTACCTACTTGGGAAGTACACAAACCACTGGGTGGATAGCAGCTATGTTTAGGGGCCTTCTTAGCATGCAGTACCCATCCTATAGTGTACTCTGCAGTTGGGTGCTAGGTGGCTGACAGGTACCCATGTAAGCGACCAGAAGTGGAGTATCTCTGTAGCTACTCCCTGGAGTACCTTCACAGGTACTCCCCTACTGGCTGCCAAGTAGGCAGCACTTTGGACCATAGAGGGTGCCAAACATTCCATTGTTGTTTATGACTTCCTGATCATTTTCAAACTTAGTAACATCTATATTTGAGTTGATCATCACCAAAAATCCCTATATTTGACATTTTGTGTAAAAACATATAACATATTTGACCAAAATATTAAATAATGGATAGTTACTAAAATAATCACACAGAGCTCAAAGCTCATTTGCATGGGAGTACCCACGCAGGTACTCCCGCATAGTGGTTAAGCTACTGTGTGTGTACCTAGGTGGATGAATACCCCCACTTTTGCGGCCGGCGATGTGGTACCCATGCGGGTGGGTACTCCGTGGCTACTTAACAGCTACTTCAAAGGTACTCCCATGAAGAAATTGGTTGTGTAACAAATTAGGTCATTAGTTAATACGTAACCTTTCTTAAAACGATGCTAATTTGTAGAAGATGACTGATTGTTTTTAGAGTGTGGATATTCTTGTTTTATGCTTTCGTTTTAAGACCATTATCGCATCCTGTCTGCTTTGTCGTGCAAATTTAAAGTCTACTCTGTACTACTTTGGACGCTACAATGCACTAACAAAATACATGAGGGGACAAGAAACCCAAAATGTTGAGGTCGCCATTTGCTTTATGACGAAATCTTGAGCCAAAACTATAAACGTGTAAAAAATATTTCTCCTTCCAAAACGTTGATTTGGAGAGTCAAAGAGTTATTTTTTAATTTGTATGAATTAAGGAAAATATGCACCGAACGCGATAGTGTGAAGTTTGCACTTGAAATACAACACAGCTCGTTTCTTGGTCACTAGACTACCGATAATCAAATCGTTACAGTTGACTTGTAGTCTTTTTCACTATACCTGTATGTCAATTTGAGGCTGTTGCTATTGAATGAGAGTTGGCCGCCATCGTCTGTGAAATCATTTCGAAGAATTTTGACGCTAATATTTAAAAATGTTATAAAAATGTTTTAGTGTCAGATAGTCTCAAAAATATTTGGTAAGTTTATTCTTTAAAAACAAAATCAAAAACAAAAAAAAGTATTTAAAAACGTCTTGTTGACTTTACAGAATATTTTAAAGAGATTACAAGCTCATAGCGGACAAGATAGCTCAATCAGGTAAGCGTTCGACTCCAGTGTAGCTCATCCATGCGTATAGGCGTGCGTTCGAGCCCTGTGAGATTCAGCTATCTTGTAATTTCCCTGGACAAGAAATTAACCGCTTGGTTGTCCCGATTTACCCATGCGATATTTGGGAAGCTGATCCCGGCTGCGATGGTTTATCTCGATGTATGTTTGCTAATAAGAGAAAGCGCTGATCCCGATCTATTGCATCCCTTGAAATGATGCTAAATGGTTTATGATATGGTTGGGCCATAGTGATCAGCGACCATTTGTGAAAGCGCTTAGACGCCAGCATAAGGCGCTATATAAATATCTGAATATTAGTATTAGATTTAAGAAAATATATATTTAAAATGCCTTTATTTTGTATTTACTCTCAAAATGATTGACCAGACCTAGGAAGAACAAAAATCATATATCTTTAGATAAATGCCAAAGCCTTCCCATGATTATCGCCTTTATTGTAATACATTGTAATGTTTTTCATTACCAATTGTGTAAATTACACTTTTTTACATGCACACCGTGCACTATAGTACATTTCAAAACAAGTGAGACCTCATTAAAAGTTTTAGGTCTGTCCATTCACCGTGAGAGGTAAGAGTAAATATTTTAATGGCCATGGGTAAAACGTTTATGGTACGCATGTCAATGTACAGTAATGTAGCTAGTAAATAAATGTTGAGCTCAAATACATTATTTCACATCAATGAAAGCTTGGATGTTTCAGTTGAAGTACCAGGATGAAACCACTAGCAATTATTTCATTAAACATTGTTTTTGGAACATAACTTACCTTTTCACATTGTAAATATCATTCCATGTCAGAGTACAGAAGAAATAATGCATTTTTATATCAATGCACACATACCACATTAGGCTTTTTTGGCAATCCAAACCATGTATTAAAGGGGCGTGTTCCAGACGTCTTTGGGACCCCATGATTTACCCGGAAGTAGTATCGATTGTGATATCAGATGAAAGGCGTATTTTTTCTCATTTTGTCCCTGAAATTTGAGCCATCGAATCCATTTCATTCCCAAGATATAAATAAAAAACGCCGTTTAGTGGTTAACCACTCTATTAGCCCAGAATTGAATAGGGCTTTGCAACATGCATTTTATTGCCTCTACCTAAAAACGCAAGTTTGTTCCCACGGACTTGATGGGTTGTATGTGCAAGTGCCAGGCTCTCATATCAAGTAGAGAACACAAACACATAAATTAGAACAACCACCTTTAAGAGATTATCGCCAAAGCGGATGGATTATGAGACAACGGCAACCATGACATGTCTTTTATCATTAACACACCATTCAAGATTCCAGGTAAGCCGATTCTTTTGTGCGGTAACTTTGTACAATAGCGACAATATGTTTTGTCTAGCAACGAAGGCCTAATCTTCACATGGCCGGTGACTGAATCCCTCGTATCAATAGCGAAACCCTCATTAAAAATACAATAACCTCACTTCATTTGAACTCTACTATAATAGTGCAAACAGCGTGCATACAAAGGAATTCATCTCTACAGTTGTGTATAAAATATAATTCATGTAAACACACAAAATTTGACCTGAACCGTGTTTTCTCACATTTGTCGATGTTGTTCATAATCGCCACATTTTCTTTTTGATGCTGTAAAATTTATGGAATTTGGTGAAGAAATAAGGCAGATGATTTTTATCGCTAATGCATTTCCATCATTTTATCTGGATATGGTGACAAATCGTTCTGACCTTGGCTTCACAGATAAACTTTCAATAACAGATTCATCGAATCCAATGATCGTCAGTTGCAAATTCCAGAAGCCATTCTACATACGTTAATAAAGTTTTGAAACTTAACTGAATGACTTTATGGGCTGGGGGAGAGCAATGTCAAAGTGTCTTTAGACAGTGGTTATTTGTGCAATACTTGTTATGCAAAACGAGATCTATATCAAAAAGTATTTTTATGTTTCAAGTTGTTTCTTAAAAACATGTCATTGATCATGAAAGTTTCACGACCAAGTTGATTTTGTGCAATATTTTTTATGCAAAGCTCTTTTTGAAAACCTGTTTTCAAATCTATGCATGCTGTTAAACATAAGCTGTTTGATCCATACATTTTCCTCGATCCGTATCAATTTTGTGCAATATTTAAATGCAAAGCAATTGTTGTAGAAACTTACCGACGTTATATCATTATGTTTTAAAAGAAAGAATGTATTTTTATTATAACAGGGCAGTACTACATTTCGCCACATTTAGGAAGAATATCATTGACCAATAGGAGCGGGCCTCCTTCATTACAAATGTGGTTCACTCTGTAAACTCATTGGAATTGGAGAAAACGTGGAAGATGTACAAAACTGTTTATATTTGTTCATTTTCAAGCGAAATTCTTTCATTTTTGTTAGAATATGTAATGTTAAATAATGAGTATTGCGATTAAGTCAGAAAGGTCGGTTAATGATATGTCGAGCTCAGGGTCAGGAGGATTTCTGATTCATAAATTTTTGATACACTCTGTAATGTGCACATTTTCTTCGTGGTTCAATACTGGTAACTCTAGTTTTTTCTGAATAACAACCCGCCGGAGTGGTTTTGATACAAACTCATTCCATGTAAACATTTGGATTAAATAATTTGGACGAAATAATTTCAGTTGAGAGTTTAAAAAAATTCAAAGCCCTTGCAACCATGGAAAACTATGGGATTTGGAAAATAATGATGCGTACTCTTTTCAAAAAGTCCAGTGTTTCATTATGATGCAAGCACAATTTAAGCATTATTTGGGCCAAAGGAATGTAATCATCGATAAAATAATGTGCCGTGTTACTTAACGCACTGCTGTAATTGTATTAGTTATCCCCTGTTTTTTTTTAATGATTATAATAATAAATGTCAGGAGCGTTGTTCGCGTTTATGTGTTTGCTTATTGACCTGTGTCCGTTATGCATGATAAGAAATATGATGTGGAATTTTGGAGAGATTTATCCCGCTGAACGTGGCGCTTTTCATTTGAAAGCAAGTTTGAGCACGTTGATGGCCATTTCAACATCGTTCGGATTTTTTAGGCGGGGAGTATATAAATTGACCTTGAGGAGGGGGTTTAATTTCACGTATTTGGCCTATAGCTCAACTTTTTGCCACTGCCTTTCTACGGATGGAAGGAAAGTTATTTATAGTCCAACTTAGCGATCAGCGCGCACACGCATGCTTGCAGTACACTTCGTATCGTTCGGCGCTTACACAGATATAGATTACGCTCGGGCCGTGTCTCGCCATGTAATACTGATAAAGCGCTATATGATACGAGATATATTACTTGTATTACTCAAGAGAGCCAAGTAATACGGAAATATCTCAAAGGACTATCAACCAATGAAATTACACTATTCATGTCTACTGAATGATAATACTGTATTCGAGTCCCATTACTTTGAGGACAGGTACGTGATACGGAAGTGGAGAAAGTATTTACACACGGTGCAGTCTGTGTCACAGACATGCGAAATATATTATCTAAATTGGTACTGAGTGGGTGACTAACGTTATCAGTCGCCCCATAGAGTATGTGTGTAAATGAAACTTTAATCTGAAATATCTCAGAAAAACAAAGGGGTTCTATGGATAGTTGTGTATCAGAAGGCCAGAAATTCAGTTCTCTTACGAGAACACACTTATCCCTTCCCATTACATCTAATTACAACTGGCTTCCGGCGCTTCTGCCTGGCACTCCTACTGCGATGTATACTGGGACTATCTGGCGCAGGCTCGGGTAACCTCGCTTGGCCATCCATACCGGCCACTGCACTCGGTGGTTGCTCAAAGCTACAAGAAGGAGCATTCTGTGTTGTGACTGGCGGACTTGGTACTCTTACTAGCTTCAACACTTGGGGTTGTACCAACTGTCCCCTTTCCTCCCAGGCTCATGCGCCTCGACTGCATCGTTTGCTGTCTTCTGGGATTCCAGAGCATCGCCCTGCTCTTCTGGCACTGGTTCTTTGGTACTGCCACTCAAAGAGTCCCTCTTCTTCAAGTCCTTCCTTCTCTACCACTGTCTCGTCGGACGCCATTCCACCTATAGCTACGGGTCCCTCCTCTTCCGTCACTTCATGGGCTTTTATTCGCAGCATTCATTTCTGTGCCTTCATACATCTTCATCTGTCTGCATAAACTACATTCGGCCTACTGCGGCTGCTCTTCTGTATGCGAAAAGTGACATCTGACAGTCGATCACTATGAGGTGGGTCCCTCCCAAGGGAGAGCCGCTTGTTGGAGATCTTCGGTGTTCTGTTGTCATATAGCCAAACGATTATACCGCTTCAACCATCTCCCCTTTTTCCTCCCCGTCGGACTTGGGGTTGTAAGGAGTCGTCCGGGCCTTTTTTCTGTTACGGAGATATGCTCGAATATCCGCATTCATACCAACCCAATGTCCCGCTCGCACACCTTTGAAGGTTTTGTTCCTGCCCATTGTCCTGATGCCTTCGTTAAAGAAGCTCATCGAAAACCCTACCTCTTAATGATCTTGGTAACACTGTCAACCATCGCGAAACAACCTACCATCAATCACTTTCCCATTTCTTACTTCCAACATGTCCCACTGACCCACTAGTCTTTAGAGCAGTCGAAAATGCCGAAAAAATCTTTATTCCCGCTAATTCTTCTGCAATATTAGGGCCATTGTCTCATCCGCCGACTGTTCCTGCTCTTTCATCGCCCACGCGATTTCAGGTTACACTTTCACGTTGTGAATTGCTGTGTCACCAGGTCTTTGTTGCCTCCTTCCAAGTCATCACGGTATTCTAAGTCTGGGTCGCAGACAGGCGCGAAACCTGGGGACTGTGTATCGCTGTCACGCTCGTCTACAATAGAGATCTTGGGGTCGTGCATGATCACGCTTGGTGCGGACCCGCAGGTCCACCATAGTGATGATATGCAAGTGCTGACTCACTCGGAAGGTCTGTGTCGCAATCACGTCGAGCTGTCATTCTGCAGCCGGCTTCCAACATTCTTGAGTTCAGCATCTCCACCAGTTCTGATAGGTCGGCTCCCTCTAACAGAGTACTTTCAGCCCCCAGTCTCGTTCAGGTTCTTCTGCTTGGGGACTTTCTCTCCCAAGGGGGGCTGACAAAACATGTTCACATGGCTTCGGTCCATTGGTTTACCACCCTACAATTTACCATTCAACCACCTCTGCTGCCCTAGCTGATACCACAACTTCGCGATAAGTGGGTACTCTTACATCTTCATCATCGCAATCCTAGGTTGATGTGAGTGTCTCTCATTACCTGCAGTTTATCACATTTCCACCTCACATAACTGGCGCGATGAAATCTAAAATCGCATTGGATCCAGCAAGAAATCCATTCCTTAACATGCAGTATTTAACAATTGGCTACTACACTTCTAATATTTGCGGTTGCACCCACAGTACTTCCATAGTAGTTTTCCCGAAGTACTTCTACCCCACCCCATCTGCCTGAAAGCAATCGCACGATAGAAGGTTCTAATTCGGCCGCTGTTCTGGCGGGGATAAGATGATATAGTTCCAAGTATATAGTTGCTGCACTTCCTGTGTCAAGTAGGAGCGACATCGCCTTACCCTGTACAGGGTCTGGAACAAAAAAATTCTTTACTTGAAAATCGCCTCCCCTTCTACTACTGATTCTATATTTTTTTTTTTTTTTTCATTAATCATTACGATCCTTCTCCCCCTCCGGATTCATGCCCTTCAGGGGTCCCGCCCCCCCCCCCCCCAGGGCGCTGGGTCGTACTGTTTCGTTTTCGATTCTCCTGTTGATTTCCACCAAATTTTCCAAGCAAAGATGGCCCGTTCCCCCACACGTTGCATCGAGCAAAATATTGGGCAGTCCCAAGAATAAATGCCCGTGATGCGACAACTAAAAACATACTCTCTCTTGGAGGCTATGTGCAAACGGTAGGCCAGCTGGTGGTTAAATACTCGAACCCTGCAGTTGAATTCCCCTCTATGTCTGTTGCTCACGAGTAGGCGATGGTGGCCGCCTCAACAACACGCCGTTCTACTGTCTCCTGTACACGGCGCCCCACCTTCCTCGACAAAGCTCCTAGGCGGGCATCTATCATGGCCTGCAATCCAACAAGATCTGCCTGTGGCATCTTCTCTGTTCCAATTACTCGCGCATGTAGAGTTTTGTTTCGTCCTCTATTCCTCTTCAGACGCGATCGAATGACTCAACTGCCTCTGATCCCCTGATGGCTCCGCGAACGTGTCATTTGTGATCGAAAAGCTCTTTCCGAATTGTTGTTGAAATAACCCTGTCCCGCTCCCGTCTATCTGTCCTGAGGGGATAAAGCGGTCACTTCCTAAATCCGGGCCCAAAACTATAGAGACTTTCTCTGGCTTCTGCTCCCGCCCGATAAGTTCCATAAAATACTTCTCAGGGCACTTTCTTGGTCCGAACTACTTTGACATAATATCCACCAGCTACTCATAAGACATTTGTCTCGGGTCAACTTCATTTATGCTGAGCGCATGACAAAGCATCCCCCTGGCAACAGTAAAACAATTGAAAAGTTGCTTCTGTGTCATCCCACTTGTTATATTGTTTGCATGCCTCGAAATGCAGAATGAAATACTTTAATGGGGTTTTCCATCACTTCAGGGCATTTCTTTATGGTTTGGCCTAAGACATGGTCCTCGCCTCAAACTCCTGCGCATTTCTAACCTCACTCCCTATCATCAGTGGTGGAGGCAAAGTCCAATCAGGCCTTTCCTCTCCTTCCTCTCATTCTTCCTCGCTCTCTGCACTTCTTATTCGTTTTGATCCTCGGATGGGTATGGGCCCCCCCCCCCCCCCACCCCCCCCCCCTTGGGAATAAGAATCACGTTCATAGGTTAACGCCTAATGCCTAGATACCAATCTCACGCCGTGGCGGCTTAGAAGAGGCTGTACTTCTTCAGCTGACGAACACTATGCTTCCAGCAGCAAGGGCCTAGTGGTCAATCTCTCTCTGTGGTACAATCGTCATCACGGCTTGTGGTATAGCTTTATCCTTATCTCTTTGACCATTTCGGCTATCCATGTAGTTCTTTCGTCCTTCACCTGCATTCCATCTGTGAACCTCTCCCAAATGGCTCGCCCTCCTCTCTACTTCCCTCTCCCTTCTTCGTAAATCGGCCTCCCAAGCTCTTAGTTGCGATTCCCATTCCCCTCGCTCAACCCGTTTTCTTTCTTCTCCCTTTATTTGCCGCGACAACTTGTTTTCATCCTTCCTCTAATCGGGCCATCGGGCATCATCTCACAATTCGCCCTTCTCTCTCACGCAAGATCAGCTTCTAATGAGCTCTTGCATGTTGGTAGTTCCTCTCCATTCTTCTTGCACCTCTTGTTATAGAAATATCTCCCTATGAAGGCATCTGGACTCGGAACTCTCCAAATCGGAGCTCCCGTCTCTACGTTCCTCTTGCCAAATACTCCTTGAAGTGCTACATGGCAGTCCCTTCATCCTCCTTCTGTGTCCGCCTTCTTCCACTTATAACTTTCTACCTGGTTATCCCACCGCTGCTTTCTCCTTCAGAGGTAGCCTTACATTGCTCACAATTCCTTGCTGATACCATATCCCAAGTCTAGTACAACAGGCGGCTCCATTTTTAATTATGTCGTCACCCCCTCTAGGCGCACCTCCTTCCCGCCATCTCCAGTAGGGGCTTTCGCAATCCCCTGCCGCAATAGCTCTCAAGTCAAGTCGAGTTATCCCACTATGACACCAAATGTGTAGCGGGACGGGGCCTTGGCGGATGGGAGTGATCTATATTTTTACTTTACTGTGGGTACGGTGGGAGGTCAAAAAACCTCTTGCACCACTCTAACGGTCTGAAACGCCTGCACAAGGAGGAAGCTACTGTTTTGTTTTAATTTAGGTATTCAATCTATTGTTATTACTCTATATCAGTACACAATAATCACACAATATGTTCATAAAATCCGACTGATTTTCAAACCTGTTCTCAATAACAGAGGTCAGAGCTCCAACTAGGAGTAAACTTCAAAATCTGGGGCAAGGTAGCACAGAAGTTGGAACTCAATCTCCCTAAGGAATGTACCTGAAGTTGAATCAAACCTTCCCACAGAATGTACCTGAAGTTGGAATTAACAAACCAGTCCCAACGCGCGCATGCGATGCCTAGAGGGATCGTCGTAATTGATCAATTTACAGATCCCTAACCAGACATGACGGCGCCGCCGGGTGACGTCACATTCATTCACAACTTCGACGTATTAAAATCAGGGGGATACAACCTGATGCCATGCTGGTTACCTACAGCCAATACTTATTATACTAGTAGACTGTCATGGTAAACATTAAATTAGTGAAACTCTGAAGGGCAATTTTCAATTCCGCTTCATGTCTAAACCTATAGAACCATTGAGAAAATTAACATTTCTATCGGTAGTTTTAAACACAATCTCTATGGGATGTGACGAGCACCAAACATTCCCACGGTGCTGCGTCACTTGGCTAGCTAAATTAACATGCACGTTCACGTGTTCACGAGTCACAATGTGCATTAAAAAAATGGACAGTGCCGATAATAGACTATTATATTTCATAAATGTCATTCTTGGAGATTGGTGAACAATTGTGTAACTAAAAAAATACTGCGCACTACTGAAAGTATATCTTCGCATTAGATGTAATTGTGTATATTTTGGCTTTGTTGCCACCATTGTCTCACAGTAGGTATACAGATAATAACAAGATCAGGAACTCTAACGCTATCAATGTTTTCAAACTTTGTTTTCAATGTTTTTACTCATTAAAGTTTAAAGTGTTTTTTGTTGTTGTTGTTGTGGAAAAAGTGATTGTGTTGCTGGTTTTTTTTACGTCCTTTGCACAGATGAGATCGGCCTTCAATATACCTGGTTAATTGAGGGGTTAACAATTATGAAATTATCTTATGTTGGCGCAAAACTATATTGTGCAGTACTAAAGTTATTGCGACTCCCGAATCCCAGATAACGGCTGACGATATAGATGACATCTTAACTAATGATTTCATTCAGTCGGCTGCAGCAACTGGTATCACCGTGGATGCATCACAAACTGAAATGACCATTCAAGGTAAATTAAGGGCTCGAAAATAGAATTAATATAAGTGTAAGTGTATTATCATTTACCACTGAAAAGTAACATTTTATTTCATGTTTTGAAAGTGGGTCGTGAACGATATTTGCTAATAACCAGCGCCACAGCCAATCAAAAGGTCCATGTAAAATTTTGACTAGACCTTGAACTATAATTGTAATGGTTGACATATGGTGGATTTTAATTCATTCACTAGATTTTACCAACTTAGAGATTTGCCCAACCAAGAGATGGGTTAGATATCAAAAAAATAAGTGATGCAATAACAACAGCATGACAAATAACGTAGAGGTGGGCAATAGACGATTTGCGCAATCCCCATAATGCATCCCGTATAGTGCACTTTTCCATCCGGGAACTTGTACTAGCCTTAAGTCAGCTTAAACATACGGTTAAGATCGTAATATGAATACTAGAAAACTTACATTATCTGTGACGTTGCACTATACTTTGGGCGCGGTTACGATCGAAAATACCAACTTTAAGATTAACTTCATGCAAAAAGGTACGATGTATTGTAGTTTTAGTCACTGTCCGGCGACGCGAACGAACATCATGATAATGATGATGACGATGACGATGACGACGACGACGATGACGACGACGACGACTTCTTTGTACCCGCGACAATTGGAATTGCGAATTAAGTGGTGTTTCTGCGGGGTTCTCTTAACATTTTAAAATTGTTTTTCATGACAGAACTCTGTCCCGTTGGTTACTGTGCAAATGGCGGCACCTGTACTGCTGATACAATTAACGTTAGAAGCACATGCGGTAATTTTGATAAGCACAAACTGAGTTATTTTTTTAACTTAGTGGTTACTTTAGGATTTTTTTAACTTAGCGCGACACACGTGTGGTTTTCATCTATATCTCACTTCTTCCATTATGTATATATTTATAATAATTGTTAAGCGCTGTGATACTTGGTTAATATCCTTGTTAGAGCGCTATATAAATGCCTGTATTATTATTATTATTATTATTATGTAACGATTATGGCTATCATTCTATTATGCTTTAGTTAAGTTATTTTGTATTACACGAAATTATTTCGTATGGCGAAGATTAAAACGTATAACAAATAAATGGGTAATTATAAAGAGACAGAATAATCGACGTTATTGAAATTTAAACTACTTAGTTCTCCAGGTAGACAAGGATGTATATATATTATTATCTTTCCCTGGAGATGGCCAGCGCACGATAGTGTTGAAAAAAAAAAAAAAAACAACCAGTGCGCTTGGCCGGATTCGAACCGGCGACCTTGTATACATGCAGGACGCTTTATCCGACTGAGCTATCAAGCTGGGTAGGTAGAAGGCGATGAGACATCAGCATAGGTGTTAGGTTCGAAAGGCGTCCTCGCTTTCTAAGCGGATAGCATCAGAACTGTATATTAACATATACGATTATATTTAAATATAATCGTATATGTTAAATAACAGTCTGATGCTATCCGCTAGGAAAGCGAAGGACGCATTTCGAACTAACACCTATAGATGATGTCTATCGCTCTTCTACCGACCCAGCTTGATAGCTCAGTCGGTTAGAGCGTCGTGCATGTAATACGAAGGCGCCGGTTCGAATCCGGCCAAGCGCACATGGGTTTTTTTTTTTTTTCAACACTATCGTGCGCTGGCAATCTCAAGGAAAGAGAAAGATTAATAATTATATAAATCGACCGTTATTGTTGTGAAAAACAAACAAACATACATTATAAGTAATGAAGTACTGCTATCAGACTTAATGTTTGGGGTGTATTGTGCTAAAAGACTTTTGCCAAATAATATAATTTTAAACTGATAATGTTTCTTTAATACTTAGCTGTACGTCCAATTATCAGGGAAACCGATGTCAGGAAAGTCGTGGTAAAGGTAGGCATTCATGTATTATGCTATTTCTTTTTAACTAGAGCTCTGTGCTATTCTGGTAACCTCTTCGTTGCTTCAAAATCTTTGTTGTGTGCCTTGATGATACTGACAATGTTGAACACGGAACTGTAGCTGATCTGGATATAGCTGATCCGAATTATTTGATTAAGTTTCGAATTCTTCGGCAATTGTCGTGACATGTTACATGAAATGTGCCCCTAATATTATTGTTTACGTCGTTACTGAATGTTAAAGTATAGACAGTGCTGAGCGGTCAGAACAATGTTTTTCAGGCCAGAAAGTAGGAGACTTGGTAGAGAAACTCAGTACACACATTGTATTAGGTTGTCCTTCATGGTTCATGATTTAATGTTTTAATTTGGCCATCAATGTAATCGGCCCATCATTGCTGATTCCACTTCAGAGTTATGATTACTTCTAATTATAGCTCCCTTGATAAAATGATCAATGAATTTCAAAAATCAAACTAACGTTTGAATTCTATTAAAACATTATCTCGCGATCATCCAATCAGATAGCGAACATTCTTTGAATTCAAACTAAGCCTGTTCGAGAATGGACAGTTTTGTTCATTTACAAATTTCCCGTTACTATGACAAGAACTGGATCTTAACAAGAGGTGACCAATACCATTGCCATATACAAGGGCCGGCCGAGAATGTGCGGCTGTTGCCACAAACCTACATCTAGAATCTAGCTATTAGAGTTAAAATAGCCGTTGGATCAAATTTGAACGGGCAATTTATATTAATTCTGAGGAATTAACATATCACGACACAAATTCAGCTCAAACAAGAATTCATTGACCAGTTGCAAAATTAAAGACATTGAAGAGACAAATCACATTTTTAATACAGATTTAATGTTTTGTTTAGATCTCGGTGCAGGTGGTATTGCTGGCATAGCACTTGGTGTAATTGTACTGTTCGTAACTTTCGGAGCGTGTGTAATCGTCTTTTATCTCAAACGTCGTCAAATCAAAACATCGTCAGTGCATAGTAATCCCAATATTCCAACTCTGAACACACTTGACCTGGTATGTATCTATACATTTTGGTTTAAAACGCATATCTCTATTTATCTATTTATTATATCGATCACGTTTGTATGTGTTTGTCTGTGTGTGCCATTCCCATTTATCTATAGCTCTATGTACAGACCAGTTAACAGCAATGTTTGTAAAACATGTTAGGGCCTGGTATCTTGAAATAGGTCGGCCTGACTTACACACTGGGCAATTGTATCTGTTAGAGTTTTAATACTATGGGCCATAACGATTCGCAGGAATGATTTCGCATCAACAAAAGAAGTGACGTAGGATGTTAACTGGTCTTATATACCAGTTAACATCCTTCGTCACTCCATGGCCAAGCCATTGCCAGCATTAGTCTGTACTCTGCAAATAGTCGAGAGTGCTCAACCACTACACTATTTGTTTTTGTTGTTGCATTTTTTTTTTTTAATTTTGTGATTTTTAAAGTTTCCTTGTTGTCTTCCAAATATATTAATACCGGTGGTCTGTCTGTCTGTCTCAATTCATCTATTCGTTCATTTAAAAGTATATTTCTTTTTTCATTATTTGAATATTTTGGTACGCCCTATATCATGTCTATATAAGTGTAATTGTGTGACGTGTGTGTATGTATATGTGCGTGTGTGCGCGCAATATGTGTGCATTAATCAGCTTGTGGTGTAATACCAATGCTAACAAAGAATTTTGTGTCATTCCTTTTTCTCAATAACACAGGCACCTTATCCGTACTCGTATCCACGGACATCTGCATTGGAACAGGTTTGATTAAAATTAGATTTATTCCTTCCTAATCGCTCGATGTATTTCGGTCAATTTATTTAATCTAGGAACGGTCAATCTACTTTGCTTTAACATTGTTCTATAGGATAAATATCTCCTTGAGATAATGAATGACTATGCCCTGGAACAAGTTGTAAAGAGAACACACGGGGTAATAACATCTTGGACCTATTTTTAACATCAAACTCTTCACTCGTAGATCAATCAACAGTGATTCCGGGCATTTCCGACCACGATGGCATACCATTGATTGATATGACCCCCAGACCAGTGATCATCAAGAGAAAACCACATACTGTGTACCAATACCACAAAGCAGATACTGTAACGTATCAGAAGCGCTCCACACCCTCAGTGAATGAATGGACTAATAGGGACAACACAACAAGTCAGACCGAGAGCTGTGGAAAGAACTTAAAACCGTATCCATAGGACCATGGATGACCATATACCAACCAAGTAATCTCTAAGAAACATCAATCACCCTGGATAACTAGAGATGTAAGGAGTAAATTGCGCAGGAAACATCGTGCATTTAACAAGGCAAGGAAGTAGCAGAAAGAAACGGACTGGGAGAGAGAAATTTAGGAGAGATAGAAAGGAGACCAATGTAAATCCTCAAGAGTCGTACTACAATTATGTAAGGAACCAATGCCTGGAGTCTCAGAAGCAGTTTGAATTCATTAAAAAACTTAAGACCGAATCCATCGGAATTCTAAGCCTACGTGAAAACGGGAAATTAACATCAGATTCCAAAGGGAAAGCCGAGATACTCAACCGACAATTTGAGTCGGTGTTTACAAAGGAGGAGCCATTAGATCGGGTGAAAGATAGTGACAAATACAATTACCCAGACATGCCCATGATCAACATAAACCCAGAGGGAGTTGCTAAGCTCTTGAATGAAATGCCGACAAACAAAGCATGTGGGCCAGATAATGTACCTACAAAGATACTGCAAATGGCTGCTCATGAAATAGCCCCAGGACTCACACTGGTGTTAACACAAATCATAACCAGGATGCCTGCCTCAAGATTGGTTAACAGCAAACATAACCCCCCATATACAAGAAAGGAAACAAAACAACACCCTCCAAATACAGACCGGTATCATTAACATCAATCTCGTGCAAAATCTTAGAACACATAATACACAGCAATACTATGAACCACCTTGATAAACATTCCATACTCACCAGCAAACATGGATTTAGGGCAAAACACTCATGTGAAACACAACTCCTGCAAACCGTTCACGACTTTGTTACTTCCCTCGATAAAAACACTCAAACAGATATCATAATCATGGACTTCAGTAAGGCATTTGATTCTGTCCCTCACAATAGATTGATGCACAAACTGGAGAGATATGGAATTACTGGTAGTACGCATACGTGGGTAAAAAATTTCCTAACTAAACAAAAACAGCGAGTGGTCGTTGATGGAGAGAAGTCGAGTTACCGTTGACGTCGCGTCGGGCGTGGCCGCACGGCACTGTATTAGGCCCATTACTTTTCCTGCTCTTCATCAACGACTACCGCATAACATTACATCATCCGTCAGGCTTTTCGCCGACGATTGCGTCATGTACAGAGAAATTAAGAACACTTTGGATGCGACCAGTTACAGGCCGATCTTGATACACTAACTGCCTGGCAAGACAGATGGCAACTTAGGTTCAATCCAGATAAGTGCTTGGTGCTAAAAATGTCTCGCTCAAAGAACACCAAGACACACAAATACAAACTAGGTAACACTACACTCCTGAAACCACCTCCCACCAAATACTTGGGTATATTGAGCTTTCTAACGACTAAACGTGAACACCCATATCAACAAAATACCGCCAAATCAAGCAGGGTACTGGGATTCATCAAAAGGAACCTACGCGCGCCGAGTGATCTAAAAGCTAAAGCATTCCAGACGCTAGTCCGCCCACATCTTGAATATTGCTTCACAGTATGGAACCCTCATGTTAAAGAGTCGGTTGAGAAAATTGAATCCATCCCGAGAAGAGGAGCCAGATTTGTATTCAACGATTATAGGAGGACTAGTAGTGTTACCACCTGCTTGAGAAGCTAGACTGGAAACCCATGCATCTACGGAGGAAAGTGACTAGAGTCGCCATGTTTGGAAAAATCATCAACAATCAGGTAGCCATACCAGCACACGAATTCGTGCAAGCCGGCCTCAACACGCAGATCATCTCGCTTGAACCACAGCAAATCCTTTAACAGACTCACTGGAAGAAGGGAGTGAATTCTTTAACTCTTCATTTTTCCTTCTTGTCTTGTAAAGAGTGCGTAAGAAGTTGCCTTTGCCACAAAAAGTATGTCGATATCACGGAACCTAAAGTCTTCAAAGAAGCAGTTGCAGAATTCATCTACAACTCCAGCATCCAAGATTAAACAACAGATAAGCACCCCTCTCTATCTTCTCGTTTGGCTCTGAAGGGAGCGTTGAGAATATTTATCAAGATCAAGAGATCAAGATCAAGAGGGATAAATTTATATCCCTCATATATATATTACTGTTCATTGTTTAAAAAAGTGCGTCACTATGACACAAATATTTATTATTTGCGGACGAAGAGGGGGAAAGAGGATGAGAGAGAAATAGACAACTATTTTACCTCTCTCTCAAGGACAAGGCCGCTATTCCACCTGTTAGGTTCTCTCGCTGTGATTATTACGATTGACATGGACGACAATTCATAGACTCTTACTTGCATTTCTCAACTTACGTGCACGTGTGTATTAGTTATTCCTCTAAATCGAACTTTGACGCATTGATTGATTCATTTCGTCGACACGTAACAAAAGCATGACTGCGCCAAGTTGAAATGACACCAGTGGAAAACTTTCTGCAACTCAGCGATGTCATCTCGTAAAGTAAAACGAAAGATCACTATCACAGATAGTACTATCTATCTCCCGGGGGCGCAGCCGGGATGCTGTCACCATGTAGCAGACAATGTCCCTGTTTGTCATTAACTTGGGGATGTCAGATGGATCCTGCTGGATGTCTCGAGCAATCACATCAATGTAGTTTAAAGGGGCAACGACCCCTGTTTTGGCACGCTAACTTCCAACATGTGACGTCCGAGACTACCTTGATCACTCGCACGATGACAGTGACCGGCAAATCGTGCACGGCGTTTTGCAACATAAGCTAAATTGGAGGATCTCCCCAGATATCTTTGATTTGGTCTGTGCTCAACGCCAGGATAGGTTTGTACTCGCATACCCAGAAACTTGGGGTGTAGGCCATCCAGTCGTCTTTGTAAGCTAGTTCTCACATGATCCAGTCTTAGATCCATATAACAGGATACTCTCTACACAGGCTCTAAAGAAATTTCAGCTTGGTTGAAGTGGAGAATACTCAGATTGCCATAAGTGTGTAGTTTATTGCAGGCATTCCAAGCTGTCCTTTGCGTGACAGAAAGTCTTTCTTGCTGTCGGCAACAACTAGGTATTTGAAGTCCTTGACCTCTTTGAGTTGGCTACCATCTGTTGTGGCAGATAGTTTGATGATCATCTTCCTCCTCATTGACCGTCATATATTCAGTCTTCTCTGGCCTTTACGATGTAGGCCGACTTATGTCTGCAGCATTTCTCAATCATGTTAGTAGATCTTAGTGCACCACATATCAGATCAGCTGTTAGGAGCTAGATCATCTGCGTAGTCTAGGTCTGTGAGATACTGCCTTTGGTGACTTCGAGAACGCATTTGTTTGAGGGTGAGCGGTCCTTGTCGTTATGAGGTCAAGACTCTGTCTGAGGATGTAATCAACCACCATTACAAAGAGAGATAGGGAACTTCGGCGTCACTGCCGAGAAAGCTGTTGATATCGTAAGTTAAGTGCGATAAGCAAGAAAGCAGTCAAAGCCTTAGCCCTAACACCCCCACCCCCTTCTCCGCGCTCCTATTAAAGAACACTAACTGCACTGAGTGATAAAAAATTAAAAGACTCATAGGTGCACGAAATCGCTGGGCGGGCCAAGCAACAACCGTCGTAGCGTGGTATCCCCGGTGATCACCCCCAATTTCCACTTTTCTTTCCCCTTCCCCTCTCCCGCTATTCGCTATCCCTACACTCTCTCCGGGACATAGGCTAGAAACAGATAGGAAGTTAGGGTTAGCGGTTCAGCTCAAGCTCTTGCATAGCCGCTAGCCCAGCCTAGGGCAAGGCCCTTTTTTGTTAAGAAGGCCTCAGTTTCAATTTTCAGCAATGGACAAGGATATAAAACAAATATTGTTGAAGGATATAAAACAAATATTTAATGATCCTAATCGTGATCATTGTGGAATGTATTGGTTCCCCTCGATTAACTGGAGGGCGAAGGGTACACCAATAGATTCCACAAAATCCCTCATGATCATTAAAATAAATTTTGTATACTATTTAAGGGTTTTCCTGTTATTATCAAAATGGGTGATATGAACAATATACTTAATTCCGTTCCCAAAAAATCATAATACCATTTTTTATTTCATGTTCAATACTTTTTGCTCAAAAAATGGTGAACAACATGAGGAATATAGTAAACAATAAATATACACCAACATAGGAAATCTAACATCCAATGTAGTTTGAGCACAAAAGTTATGATACCCTGGCCGAGGCACACAT
This sequence comes from Ophioderma brevispina, assembly GCA_023653785.1. Taxonomy (NCBI): domain Eukaryota; kingdom Metazoa; phylum Echinodermata; class Ophiuroidea; order Amphilepidida; family Ophiodermatidae; genus Ophioderma; species Ophioderma brevispina. The sequence continues at coordinate 48,687 of JAMKCH010042332.1, forward strand.
GAATGAAATATTTAACAAAGAGTGAATAGGGGGCTTCATACTCTCTTATTACATTTTGTCAATGCAACTCGTGCAATAAGTGGCACTAAGGGAGGGGTCATTATTTACGCCAGGGGAATGGAGGATTTGCAGGGGGGTAACCCGAAAACTTTTGTGAGAGAGAGGGGGGAACGTGAAATTTTTCATCAACGCGAGAGGGGGAACATGAACTTTTAAATGGGAAAATCAGCATGATCAAGGGGGAACGTGAAATTTTTGCAGAAAAAAAGGTGAAATCCTCCATTCCCCTGGCATAAATAATGACCGCTCCCTAATGCATTTTTGTCTCATTGTAGCCTACTGAATAGCCCGTGGGGGGTATGGGTAATGGTATTCTGGTCGGGTATCAACCCCGAGTTACAAAAAAACCCGGACCTGGCACAGCTGTTTGACCCCATGCAAATTGTCTCTTTTATTTTTAGAGCAATTTAAACAATGGCGACACAATTTTGACAACTGATATAAGTAGGGACATGCAAGAGCTATTAACATCTCAAAAATCAGAAAAAAAATCCATTGCGGGAATCTTGCCATATAGGCCTACAAAGGTCATAATTCGTATGTTATAGCGCCCTCTATATGCCTATTTCCCATAGAAAGACGTGTAAAACTAAATTTTTATGAAAATCATATTTGCCCGCAATGAAATTCCATTAAATTTTAACACAGGATGTACATACTGGTATAAATACGCCCCATCAGTTTGTCAAAAGTGTGTCGCCGTTGATATATTTGTTTTATTCTCGTTTTGTCGTAATAAATGAGACTCTCAAACAGCTGTGCTGGACAGAGTCTCGAGACGGCAATATAGGGTACCTGTAGCAATTCAACATTTTTCTCTGTCAGTCTCACATAGGTATCAAATTTTACTTTTCATTTTTCATCAGCCTCAGATAGGGGCATAAAATTAGCAGGAAACTGCAAGAATGATATTTTGGTGTTGATATCATGCCCAAAACAGATAGAACAAACAGTCCATGAAATAGCTCAAATGGAGTGTAACATTCCAGGTTCAAATTCCAATAGAAATATTGCCCGACCCCGAGTCTTGGACAGCGTGTCAATTTGCATAGGTCTGGTCTCGGGTAGGGTATCCATTTCAACAGATCTGGTCTCAGATAGGATACCATTTCATCATTTTTGGTCTCATATAGGGTCACCACCAGGACCCTTGCAACTCGGGTGGTTAGCCGGGCTCGCGTACAAGTCACCCCCTCCCCCGACCCCCACCCCCCCGGCTGAAGAATCATTGGATTGAGAAGGGAACGGATTAATTAAACCGGGGAAATTAAAAAAATCAAAGCATTCTTTTACTCTTTGTAGTGAGTTTCAAGAGTATGACATTTGAATAACAACAAAAAAATTCCATGATTGTATCATTTCTGAGACAAACTATTAATGACAAGTAATGAATATAGCCAAGTTATTCCGGGTATGTTTATTCCTGTTCCCAGTGCAACCAACCAAAGTAGCGTGATTTAAAGAAAACACTGCACTTCATCCTTTACTATAACAAATTGTGTTTTTCTTTCAGAATCCACTGATGTTTTGAAACAAAATATGAGTTGGAAGACATAAGAACCACAAGAGAATGAAGCAGTAGTAGTATCATAGAGCAAATTTTTAAACGTACTCAAGGGGGATTTCGTGATTGTGGAACTTTGACGATTTTTGTTCAACGGGTATATAAAAGAAATCGTATTTTTTCCCGTTGTGTGGTTTCGAGTTAAGAAGAAATGTTTGCATCACGGTGTTCAATATTAGCCAGAAAATACAAAATTATGAATATCTCTTCTAACATTGTCTAAGGCAACCGAATCTACACGTAACAGTAGGTAGAAATACAATAAAATAAACAAGCCATCGGTTTACGGGATTTAAAAATCTCAACTTTTTAAAAGTAAGTCGGGGACGAGGCTATGGATCACGAAATGATTCTTTATTAAAAAAGAATGCAAGATTATTGAAAGCAGTGGCGTAGACAGCGCGGTTGTGATTCTGAGGGGACACACGCCCGGCCAGTTGAAAAGGGTTTAATAGAGTAAAAAAACCTGCTGATTTTGCATTATTTTTCATCGAAATTTCCTGATTTTACCTCTTCCTTTATAAAGGGGCACTCTGCCCTTACCCCCTTCCCCACTGGCCACGCCACTGGTTGCATATACATTGTAAACGAATAAAAAATGTACAATAATATGGTGTATATAATTAAGGCAATAACATCACATTTCTCATGACACGCGCCCTCATTTTGTTATATTTTGGTAGGTGTAAGTTTAAGGTTTGGGGCTACTATAAATGGCTTGGAATATCAATTTCCAATTCATCGATGATAAAAATATTCTTTCTTTCAGCTATATTTTTTTTTATTTGATGAAAATCCGACATTCCGTTCCGATCCCTGAATCAATACATGTAAAATCGCCATGTAGGTGATTTTTAAGTCATATTCTTCGAACATTAATTATACGAAATGTATGAGGTTGTGTATGATATTTTTTGCTTTGGATTGGCGCAAATACTATTAAAATAATAATGCAAATATTTAACCCTCATCCAACCAAGGGGTGGGGTGGTTACCACCCCCCAATGGATGATCCCCTGTCGCACAAAAACGCAAACGAATACGATCTAAGGCTTTTTATGTAATTGTAAGTTCATCCTTTGCGGTCATTTTAGCGACAAAAAAATTGGAGGTCCCACCTTCATGGGGGTCAGGACGTCCCGTCAAAGTCGGAAGGTAGGGGGGTGGTTGCCACCTTCCTATACTTTACTGTGTAAAATGCCAAAAAAACGGTACTTTATGTAAGTATGATGCTACTGTAAGCAAATACTTGTATTTTTCGTATTATTTAGAGTAATAACATGTGTATGCTTACTTTGGCACTCATATTGCCAAATAAATACCAATTTTGCTTGCATAAATGGCAAAAACGGTCGAAAACCCTCGATTTTGGCGATTTGCTTACAAATTTGCGTAAAAATAAGCTCTCAGTTATGACGTCACTATGACGTCATGTTGTTAAAACTTGATATGTTTGTACTTGATTTGAAGAAAGGACATATGTAGCTACACACTGATACCAAACAAGATGATGTTTGTCGTTTAATTACGAAAAAAAAACCTTGGTCGTGAACGTAGTACAAAAACCCTTGGTTGGACGAGGGTTAAGTATTTTTTGTTTTCATTGTCCCTCAAGCGACAATTTTTAACATATTAGCAAAAAAAAAATAAAATAAAAAACTATTAAAATATGATCAAATCTTTAAAAATCAGTTTTCTAAAATTTACTTATCTGCACTATCGCAAAAATAGAATTAAAATGCAAAATATGGTAAAAATTTGAAGTGTTCTAGATGTTAACGTTATATCTCGAAACGCTTTTTGCAACCTGTTACAGGGGGTCGACGAGCCATTTCTGTTTTCAAAATTATATGATAAATTGCCCTCAACTGTGGCCTTTAAGTAAACGATTTTATTTAACGCTAAATAGCTTTTCGCTTTTTTCAATTTGTCCTTTTTTTAATTTAATATGTGTCCAAAAGCACAGAGAAATGCTACTTTTTTGCGAAATGATTTCAAAACTGTGAAAAGTTTTGACCCTGTTAACGGATAAAATTCAAATAAAAAAAAAAAAAAAAAAAAAGCTATTAGCCGTCAAATCGTACGCGTAAAGGGTAATGTAGCCCAACCAATCATAAATAAACATTATTTTCACCTCTGCAATAATTTGGCTGTTAGCTTGAAACGCTAAAATATCCAGATGCTGCATTATTACGCAATATGAGACCCTATGACCCTGAAATTACATATTTTTCCTGTGGGTGTCCCCATATGCTTATTGTGTCCATTATGTGGAATTTCATAGGTCTCTTGTTTCGCACAAAATGAAAAATTATGGTAGGCCTACCCTTAAGAGTCGTAACGCCCTCAAAGCATTAAATAACATGCATGTCTTGAAACAAACTTTTTGGCCCCGCTAACAGTGTGGAGCACCTTATGATGACGGCTACTGTCGCATGATGTCCATAAAATTAGGGAAATCACTAATTTAAATTTTCATCTAATTATTGTGATTAGCAACCAAATGCACCCAATCAAAAATATCAACTTGGAAAAATCTTTGAAGGGCGGCACTATTTTTCAAATGTGTTTCAGTGTCTCTTTAAGGGAAACGTGAGTTTGTTCGTCAGTCGGGTAATTTAACAAAATTCTACTATGTCCGGAACAGCAGTAGACAATTGTCTACGTTCATAAAATGTGTATTTGTTTTAATTATTTTAGGTGTTTGTTTTGAAATTTTAGGTGACATATTGTTAATGCAATTGGACTTTTAAGGTTAAGTATAATTAATTTACCCATAAATTATAAAGAATATTAAGGCACTATACAATTTCATACTTTTAATTAGAATTTTACTAGCGTGGCGGATTGTATTCATTCACATGGAGAATACTAGCTCAAAAGAAGTGAATCCGAGCGGGTCAAAAATAGGATTTTTTTTTGCCAGAAAGTACAGATTCAGTGTATATGGAGAAACTCTGTTTACACACAAATTAGTTTAATCACACAGGCCAACTGATCGAAGTGCGCTTAAATATTGAATTTTTTGAGTATATAGCCAAACAAGGAGAAAATGTCTTTTTGTTTCTTTATGGTTTTTGGTCACCCTTCAACTGCTCATATCTTTGGAGTATTGTCAATTTCAATGGGGAATTTCAGCAAAATGTAGCTTTTCAGTGTGCATACCGCGTCCAATGAAAAAGTAAAAATGAATCTGCGATTTCAGAAACTCATTTTTGCTTTATCTCATCGACAAATTATGCTTTTTCCTTATCGTTTTCGTGTACACTTTTAATCTTAATCTTACGCCATATATTAAGTTTTATCAAAGATCATGCAAATTAATATATTAGAGCTCAGCAATAAGGTGAAATACAAACATATGATATGCCAAAAATGATACATGAAGCAGAAAAATTGGCCTAATACTTCTAAAAATGTAGTTACTCTGCACAGCGAAACGCAAGGGGCAGATCACAAAGGAAAGCAGATATGGGGCGAATTATTATAAAGAGAGTGCAAAGACATTATCCATGATCAACTCGAAAAATATGGGTGAGGGGATTATGTGCGATTGAAATTTATACATCGGAGATAACGGTAAATTACAGAGAGTATGTAGGACTGGAATAATTGCGACATACAAATGCATATACCGGTACAAATTGTAAATCGAAGCATAGTAAAAAGGATTAATAATAACCAATATATATGCAAAATTGTACATAGAATCTTATATATGGATGGAAGGTAATAAGCAACAACTGCACAGTGGGACACGGCGAGGTGAATTACGTAGTGAAATGGCAATATCGTGTAATTGGTCAAACTATTGTAACACTATTATGTTTTTGTATCTATCCAAGTGTGGGAAAATATTGGATTGCAAAACATAATAATTAAAATTGGGATGATTTACGTCAATATTTAATTGTCTCCGCATGAATTTTAATTATGGGGGCTCAACTACGGTCTCGCCCAATATTTGGGCAACTCGTACTCGACCAATAAATATGGGCTCAATAATCCAATTTTATACTCAAATCTGAGCCGGCCAAACGGAGTAGTGATTAACCAGAAATATCAAAGGGTTTTTTTGTAAAAAGAAGATAACTGTGCATTTAGATATAATATTTTATAAAACCAACATTAAAAAGTGGAAATAGTATACTAGACATAGAGAAAATCAAATAATATGGTCATACAAGATTATGGAAGCAAAGTATATACTTTTATCCTTTGATAGTAGATTTCAATTACGTGAGACTCCTTGCATATTCCGACAGGTGTGATCTGGTATGGGGTTTTTTCATCCGCGGCCATGCAGAGACTAGGCCTTTGTGAACCAAGGCAAATCACAAGAAAGGCAGCAATGGAAACTGAAATTATTATAAACAGAAGAACAAACCCTGATCTTGATCACCATACCGATGACATGATCAACAGAACAGACCCGTTCTCAAAAAATGTTTCATGTAGATCACGCTTTAGTGTTCTGTTGTGAGTGAGTAGTTCAAGATACTATTGAGAGCATCCTCACGGTCTATTTGTGTTCGTACAGCTACGGGCGTTATCTGTCTACTTTATTTGACAGCATTGAAGACTTGTAATTGTGTGATTGATGAGGCCGCTGTGCTTACATCATTATCATCAGAAGATTGTCTCCCACTTGGGCCCCCTAGAATCATCCTTACTAGAGCAGATAATCAAGGTGGTAGATAATCATTGTTCATAACATAAAGATTCATTGAAGTGGTATATTTTTTCTCTAATATTTCTTTGCGAATCAACTTTGCAACTCTCATTAGCATGACAGCTTCATCAGAATCGAGGTTGCAAAGGATGTATTGAGTCAATCCCACAATGCACTAGTTTTGGGAAATTTCACCTCAATAGGATTATGTGATTGACAAAAAATCATGTTCTTAAAACATTAACACCCTAACTTTTATGGTCATTTTAGCCACAAAGTGTTAGTACTTTTTTTATCATGATCATGAAATGTCTTGTTGTTCTTACACTTTTGGAACACTTTTTATCCCTAAATACTGACATGTGTTAAGTACAGGACAGTACTTAATGGCAAAATTATGTGATAACGGCCATTTTGAACTATCATTTTTTTAGCGGGAAAATCGTCAATTTGGCGGGAAAATCCACCATAATGATATTTGACATGTGATTTATTGGATTACTTGACCTCAAAACATGTATAGACACCAAGATCATGATAATTATGGCATATATAACCAATTTATGGGCAAAACAGGTTTTTGGTGGCCATTTTGTTTTTTTTAAATTTTTGGCAGGAACCGTTGGAGTGACAATTTGCTTCCCGCTATTTTTGAAATCAGCATACTCAAAAACCCCCAGGTGCAAGTTTTCATGCTTCTTACCAGAAGTGCACGCCTCGGTCACATATCCGCCCCACTATCACTTATTTTGAAATTTACTATAGGATGCAATCATTTACTAGAGTAGATCTTAGACTAGCAAACATGTATCCTAAAGTGTAAGATTTTTATATAAACGGTTTATTCAAGTTTTTTTTATGTTATTAAAGTAACATAATGGTACGGACCTACCAAGGCCTATACAGATGAAATAATAATTGAAACAACAAATGGTTTCAAGCTAAATCTTTATCCGAATAAAGGTGACAATTTAATTTTCTTCCAGCAAACAGTACGGATTTGTGCGATACAGGACGCCAGACATATTTGTTCCGGTAATTCCTCTGCAACACTATTGAAAACCCGATTTAAAAACCACCGTAGAGAGATAACGTGACCAACAC